>NW_019014507.1:0-56365 GCF_000150535.2 Carica papaya
GAGGATGACAGCTACAACTATTATGATGACTACACTATTTAGACGATGACTATGACGACTAGAAACTACACATATCTCTATGGTGGAATTTAATTCATTATTTAAAGTACATCCCCAATTACACCCAAAAAATTCAATCTCAATTTCTAAGGGTAATTAAACACTGGACCATACCAATCCATTATCTGGTAGTTCTTATCTGTGAATGGCACCATCATCTCTGCGTGTTCCCCGTTCAACTCAACATAACACTATTGCTGTGCTTGAGGATTCATCCCATCAAAGAACTGTACTTGCGACTGCTACAGCGTCTGCACCGTAGAATCCTCCTTGAATTGAGTGAAAGTCTCACCATGACCCTTCATCACTCCTTTTTCTGTCGCCTCCTGAGGCTAAGGTGACTTGCTGAGTGTTTCCATGCTTTTTTGGATTTCTTTGAGGTGTTGTTCGATGAGCCAACCCAAATCGTTGAGATTGATAAGGTTGAGTTGGTGGAGGGACTTCCTAATAAGACTTTTGGAACATGATATCCGTTATCTCATTTTCACGATTATCGTTGCGCTGCTTCTTCAGTTGGTCTATTGCTTTAGTGATCCTCTAGCATAGGAAGCTCTCCTTATTCACCATCTTTTTGCTCTGTTCCATCTCGGGCATCCTCTTAAAGTCAGCAAGCACATGTTGGGCTCCGAGAGGGAAGGCCAAACATCTAGTTGCGAGTCATAAGGGCTGTAAATGATTGTACAGGCTTTGACATCATAAAGAGTGCTAAGTTCACTCACTTTCTTCATCAGCCCCTTCTTCCTTTTCTTGAAGAGTTGTTAGTGATATAAGCAAGCTTAACCTTCTTTCTAGTCATGGTATTTTGTCATGTGTGCCCAAGGGACAGGAGGGGGTATATATAAAACGACACAACGGTTGAGTAGCCATTAGTAAGGAATGGGGGTGGAGTGTTTTAATGTGGAAGAATATACCATGTAAGGTAAGATGTGGTGCATTCTAAAATTGCAAGTGGAATGCCCAAATTATCTCCAAAAATGTTATGTCTTTAATAGGGGATATGGAAAAATCTTTTGATTTAGGGTAATGTAATTAAAAAAATTTAATTAGTAAATTGTTGCAAGGCTGCATTTATATCAAATTATTCAATTGTGGCCATCACTTTTAATTAAAAACTATTGCTTCACTGTAATGCATGTATCTACCTACTCTCTCCTGCATTATCCCTAGCATGCATTCACACTTGAAGTCAATTATACATGGCAACCACACACACAAATATTATCTCTTAACCGTCAACTAATATGGCCATCACCTTCTAATCCAACTTAATTGTATGTCTTGATGTCTTACAGTTACCGCCATTTTATTTTTTAATTATTTTTTAAAAAAATACAAAAACCATAGATATCTTTTTTTTCTATATTAGAGTTCATATTACATACTGACAATAATTTAAATTTATACTTTTAAAAGTCAATGGTATTAGTTAGAAAGTTTTTGAACTCAAAACAATACAACAGATTAATATACCATTACCTTGTAAATTAATAATGTTTTTTTTTTAATTTGTTAATGTTTGTATTTATGATAAATGTGATAAATGTATTTGATTAAATGAATTATCTTTTGTTTTGTACTTTGACTCCTTGTTATTACTCTATCAAATCTAAATAAAAATAATAGTTTTTTTTTTAAAGTTAAATTTCTAAAATATATTGGTTTTTGCCCTCTCATGTCTATTCTCTACTTTTACTGGTTTGATCATTATATTGTTTATGTGATTTTTATTCAACTATATTGGCTTATATATTTCACAACACAAGAGCAAATATTAATTGCAATATATATCTATGTATATATATCATAACTAAGTTTTTATGGTATTAGAATACTGTTGGAGTGTAATTAGTAATTATGTTTTGCATGGAAAATTTTGAAATCTTGCAAATTAAAGTTTGCATGTCGAGCAAATTAACTATAAACCAAGTATGGGCCAGATGTTTGTTGTCTGATCTAGTTGATATATACATATATATATATATACATGTAATATATAAGGAAGGGATGGAAGGAATACATGTTGAGGTAGGTAAATACATAATGAGATGTTTGTATATGTGTATGGAAGGGTGAGCATCTAAATTTTTATGATGTATAGGTAAATATCAATAGAAAGAAAAATATCAACCAGAAAAACACAACTTTTGATGGTCTTGTTGTATCATGTCATATAATTAATTTTTTTCTTTATGAATTATATTATCATATATTGCAATTATAATGAATTATGTAACATATATATATAATTAATTTACATATAGATCAACTAAAATAAAAATTATTATAATTAAACTAATTAGCTCCCTAATTATTTAATGAATCCTTTGGCATATTAACCTAGTTTCCTTCAATATAGATATGGGAATAAATTATTTCAAATTGTATACTATATATATGGTTTGATGCACTAAAATATTTTGTGTGTGTATATATTTTCTTCTATATACAATTAATGATTTAAATAAAAGATTCTGCATCCAGTATTCAATATTCAAAAAAGTGTAATATATATATATATATATATACATACATATATAATTGCTCTCTTTTTTACCGCCTGCCTAACTCAACTGTTAGGGAGATTCATTTTTGAATTGCATATGTGGATTTGGAACTCAAGCCCACAATGTGATGAACAAGTTACAAAAATATTTATTTTTATATATACAATAAATTAGCCGCACGCAAGGAACCAGATTCATAAGCACTTCCTGGATTACCATCATCGTATCACAATTATATATGCGCACCTTTTCTTTTGACTCACTTTATGCATAATATATATATATAGGATTTGCTCTCTAGCTAATTATAATGATTTGCAAACATTTCATATGTAATATTGTATTTGTTTTTATACTCTTCTAATATGGACACACTAATAATTAGTTTCCAAGTGACAACAAAGTTTTAAAGTAACCAAAGAACTGCCTAGCATCTTCTTCGATCTTCACAAGGCCTGCAAATCAAAATTAGCAATACACATATATACATGCAAGAACATATTACATTTCATTCTCTATATCTACATTAAGATCTTGTACAAGTAGACAAGAAAAGTTAAATATATATACTGATAATTTTCATAATCCTCATATAGCCTTAACTACCACCAATCCCCTTCATTTTCTTTTCTTCAAAGAAAAAACTCCATGTATTAGATCCTTGATGCAAGCTTGATGCCATGTTAATTCACCAGCTCAGTGAACCAGTTATAACCATAGACAACTCTAAATATCTACTCATTCTATTATGTATAAGTTAGAAATCAAAGAAAATGACCATATTCAACATGCTCATTAATTTACCCTCTATATTAGCATCAATTATCTCCTATAAGAAAAAGTAAAAACTTGAGAAGTGTCAAATTGAGCATCATACAATAACATAAGTAGAAAAGTAAGAACTGCATGTGTAACTTTTAACAGCGATTCAATAGGTAAATAAACAAATAGAAGAATCAGTGTAAACAAGCATTGTATGAGTTCTAATGGTACCAATACATACACACTAAATAGCCTCTTTTATTGACTAGTTAGAACTAATGTTACATCATCGTAAACCCATCCAGAGGGCTAAAGAAATAGTCAAAACTAATAAAAAATCTTCCTATTCAATTTGATACTCCAAGATCAATACAATTCATCTTAAATCACTCCTTAGCAACTATCATCTCCTGATTCACCACTAGTCCAAAATCCTAGGTAAAGCTATCATAAAAGCTATATTACTCACTAAACTCACCAATACTTGTCTTCTAAAGGTCTGGATCCAATTATGTAACACCCAAATAAATAAATAAAAATTTTATTTATTTATTTTTATTCCTTTTTTTTATTTATTTGATTTTTTATTTAACTTAGTTTAATTTAATTCAATGAAAATATAAATAATAAAAATGATAAAACTGGGTAAAAATATTATTTGGACTTAATTGAAATTGATTTTGGGAAAAAGGGGTGAAATTTGGATTCTGGGGGTGTTTTTGAAAAGAAAATCAGAAACCGGGGGTCAAAACATAATTTAAAAAAGTTGTATCACGTCAGCACCACGTCAGCAGCCACGTCAGCGACCCGGTCAGCAGCCCCGGCCAACCAGAACCGCCGCGTGGCAAGGCAATGCTGACCAGGGAACGGGCCACGTGGGCGATCCGCGTGCGCGCGATCGGACGGCCCAGATTCGTTCCCGCGCACACGGACGGCCCAGATCAAACGTGCGCACGGACGGTCCAGATCCACGCGCACAGACGGCCCAGATTCAATCAGGCACGGACGGCCCAGATTGCATCGCGATGAACAACCCAGATTTAATCCCAATTAAATCACGATCGGACAGTCCAGATTCAATCTTGATGGACGGTCAAGATTAAAAGGCAAAGGGTATGTTCTAATTGATAATATTAATCTGAATTCCCCCCCAAAAAATGGATCTAATGTATTATTCCAGAATTTTTAGTGCATTTATGGTGTAAATGTGTATTTAATTGTCATTTAATTTTTTCTTTGTAAAATTATATACACAATATGCCTCTAAATAGAGGTATCTTAATAATAAAATATAATTTTTCATTCCCACAAGATAACATGGTATTGGAGTTGTTAATATATCTAGAAGAATTTAGATAGCTAATATATGAATAAATTGTGTTTTCCATATAAAAATAATGAATAGGGGTGAGTTTGATAGAAAATAAATAATGATAGATTGTTGAGAAGAACATTATGGAGCAAGAGGAAATGGGAACATGGTTGGATTGATTCATGAAAAGAATGAGGGAGAAGTTTTATCAAAATATGGCTCTGATAGCCATAACTATATTAAAAATATAAATTGCACAATATTTATTGCTTATGTGTATGATTCACACTTTTAACTTAAGTAGACTTAAAAATTAAAAGTTGTATTAGAATATAAATAATTAATTGAGTTATTTCCTATTAGTTTAAACTTTTAAGATAAAAGTTTCATTTATAATTTAATGATTGTACTATTTTTAGTAGTCATTCTAATCCTCCTATGAATAGGGGCTTGTGTCGTCTCAAAATTTCTGCTTTGACGAGGCAAATTCATAGGTAGTTTTGACTTGATGCATGCAACTGATTCTAGCAGCATCTCTGGTGGTTTCTCCATGTTGATATTTTTTCATGCACTTAATTTATTGTTGGGATTTTCTAGCTTCATGATTAGCTTGACAACCAACTGTATATTTGATGCATATGAGCCTCTTTGCCTCTTCACAGTTGCAAGGTAAGGTTGTTATGCATTTTTTTTATAGTGTTTTTAATCCTAAGGTGTGACCTTTGCTTCTTTGTAACTATGTTTTCACTATTTTACTGGCCTTGTTTTTCTATCTATATACGTGACTTTTAAGCTATGAATTTTTTCTCAATAAAGTTCTCTTTTTATACTCTTTTTTGAAAAAAATATTTGTTCTTCTTACACAAGATTGTTATTTTTTAATTAATAAATTTAATACAAATATACTTTATCTTAGGCCAAAAAAAAATTTTGTTATATACACAAGAAAATGAAAAAAGTGATATCAGAAGTCCTAGGGGACATATTTTTACATGTTGGATTGCCTGTAGGGTTGCTCTACATGCAAAGCTCCCTCATGCATACATATCGATCATAAAATTTGGGATGCATCAATTACCCTTAACTTCCTTAACTGGAAGATTCAAGATGTTATATTTAGGAAATATAATTTCAAAGTATCTTCTTATAAATAGTTTGCGTTATAGGTTTTAGCTATTCATTACTATTTTACATAATTAATTAAGTATATATATATATATGTTTAATATTATAGCACTTTTTAATTTTCTAATTATCATGAACTTTTTTAAAAGTAAGATAACCTTTATTTATCAAAGAAAATAGCCATACAACATCATCTTAATCTTTATTCATCTTATTATATTACTCTATTAGTTCATTTTATGCAGAACACTGTTAATTAATTCCAAACAATTAGCTCTTTATTGGCGAAGTAACCTAAAATTTTCTTCGGGGGTAAATATTTTTAAGGGTTTGGCTGTAGGTTAAGTATCACATATTTTTCCTTAATTAAAAGATAATTTTATTAATAAAATGGCAGTCGCATGTCCTTTTTCTCTTTGAATAATAAAAAATAATTTTGTCAATAAGGATAGTTCCTTCTTTTTTAAAGAGAGAATTACAAGAAAACACAAAATCGCCACCCTTTGGAAAATGAAAAGCACAATTTAAGAATAAAATTATATGATAATATAGGTGATTTGAAATAGAAGCTAAACATGAAAAGAGCATATTCTTAAAATATCTGTTATATGATCCCCCGTCATAGCCTCATACAAATACATCAAAAGGTAAGTTACATTTCAACAAAGAATTCTTTCATGAGTTATATATAATTGTTTATGCCTTAGCTATATATATATATATGCATATACATACTTATACCAAAATTTTTATGTTTTTAACTTTCTTATTTCTAAAACAATTTATTTTTATTTATCTTATATATATATATATGCATAAAGTGAGTCAAAAGAAAAGGTGCGCATATATAATTGTGGTACGATGATGGTAATCGAGGAAGTGTTTATGAATCTGGTTCCTTGTGTGCGGCTAATTTATTATATATAAAAATAAATATTTATGTAACTTGTTCATCACATTGTGGGCTTGAGTTCCAAATCCACATTGTCAATTCAAAAATGAATCTCCCTAAAAGTTGAGTTAGGCAGGCGGTAAAAAAGGAGAGCAATTATGTATGCAGGTATATATATATGTATGTATTACACTTTTTTGAATATTGAATACTGGATGCAGAATCTTTTATTTAAATCTTTAACTGTATATAGAAGAAAATATATACACACATAAAATATTTTAGTGCATCAAACCATATGTATAGTATATAATTTGAAATAATTTATTCCATATCTATATTAAAGGAAACTAGGTTAATATGCCGAAGGATTCATTAAATAATTAGGGAGCTAATTAGTTTAATTATAATAATTTTTATTTTAATTGATCTATACGTAAATTAATTATATATATGTTACATAATTCATTATCATTGCAATATATATGATTATATAATTCATAAAGAAAAATATTAATTATATGACATGATACAACAAGACCATCAAAAGTTGTGTTTTTCTAGTTGATATTTTTCTTTCTATTGACATTTACCTATACATCATAAAAATTTAGATGCTCACCGTTCCATACACATATACAAACATCTCAATATATATTTACCTACCTCAACATGTATTCCTTCCATTGCTACCTTATATATTACATGTATATATATATATGTATATATCAATTGGATCAGACAACAAACATCTGGCCCGTACTTGGTTTATAGTTAATTTGCTTGACATGCAAACTTTAATTTGTAAGATTTCAAAATTTTTCATCCAAAACATAATTACTAATTACACTGCAACAGTATTCTAATACCATAAAAACTTAGTTATGATATATATACATAGATATATATTGCGATTAATATTTGTTCTTGTGTTGTGAAATATATAAGTCAATTTAGTTGAATAAAAATCATATTAACAATATAATGATCAAACCAGTAAAAGTAGAGAAAAGACATGAGAGGGTAAAAACAATATATTTTAGAAATTTAGCATTAAAAAAATATTATTTTTATTTAGATTTGATAGAGTAATAACAAGGACTCAAAGTACAAAACAAAAGATAATTCATTTAATCAAATATATTTCTCACATTTATCATAAATACAAACATTAATATATTCAAAAAAATTATTTTAATGTCACAAAATTCCCTTATTAATTTACAAGGTAATGGTATATTAATATGTTGTGATTTTTTGAGTTCAACTATTAGTTCAACAACTTTCTAACTAATACCATTGACTTTTAAAAGTACAAATTTAAATTATTGTTAGTATGTAATGTGAACTTTGATATTGAAAAAAAAGATATCTATGGTTTTTGTATTTTTTTTAAAAAAGAATTAAAAAATAAAATGGCGGTAATTGTAAGACATCAAGGAATACAATTAAGTTTGATTAGAAGGTGATGGCCATATTAGTTGATGGTTAAGAGATAATATTTCTGAGTGTGTTGCCAAGTATAATTGACTTCAAGTGTGAATGTATGTTTGTGATAATACTAAAGAGAGTAGGTAGATACATGCATTACAGTGAAGCAATAGCTTTTAATTAAAAGGGATGGCCACAATTGAATAATTTTATATAAGTACAGCCTGGCAACAATTTATTAATTAAATTTTTTTAATTACATTACCTTAAATCAAAAGATTTTTCCAAATCCACTATTAAAGACATAACATTTTTGGAGATAATTTGGGCATTCCACTTGCAGTTTTAGAATGCACCACATCTTACCTTACATGGTATATTCTTCTATATTAAAACACTCCGCCCCCATTCCTTACTAATGGCTACTCAACCCTTGTGTCGTTTTATATGTACTCCCTCCCGCCCCTTGGGCACACATGACAAAATACCATGACTAGAAAGAAGGTTAAGCTTGTTTATATCACTAACAACTCTGAAAGAAAAGCAATATTCAAGAAAAGGAAGAAGGGGCTGTTGAAGAAATGATGAACTTAGCACTCTTTGCGTGTGAAAGCCTGTACAATCATTTACAGCCTTTATGACTCACAACCAGATGTTTGGCCTTCCCCTCTCGGAGCCCACCATGTGCTTGCTGACTTTAAGAGGATGCCCGAGATGGAGCAAAGCAAGAAGAAGGTGATTCAGGAGAGCTCCTGTGCTAGAAGATCACTAAAGCAATCGACTAACTAAAGAAGCAACACAACGATAATCGCGAAAAGGAGATAACAGATATCATGTTTCAAAGTCTTACTGGGAAGTACCTTCACCAACTCAACCTTATTGATCTCAACGATTTGGGTTGGCTCATCGAACAACACCTTGAAGAAATCCAAAAGAGCATGGAAACACTCAACAAGTCGCCTCAGCCTCGGAGGCGACAGACAAAGGAGTGATGAAGGGTCCTAGTGAGACTTTCACTCAAATCAACAGCGTTATGTCAGGCTGAACGGGGAACAGGCAGAGATGATGGTTCCATTCACATATCAGAACTACCAGAATAATGGATTGGTATGGTCCAGTGTGTTTAATTATCCTTAGAAATTGAGAATTATGATATTTGATTTTGAATTTTTTTTGGTGTTATTGGGGATGTACTTTAAATAACAAATTAAATTCCACCTTAAAGATATGTTGTTAGTTTCTTAGTTGTCATAATCATCGTCTAAACAGTTGTAGTCATCATAATAGTTGTAGCTGTCATCCTCACAGACATAGTTGTCAGGTCACATACATTCATGTACTTAGATTACTTTGTGTTATGATTTTATTTAAATTAATCTTCCCCTCAATATTTTAAATTTTTTGTGCTAGTACTACTCTTCATTCTTTATTTTCTCCCTTTTTCCGACTTGACGTGGCTGTATTACTATTTGTTAAAATATATGCGGGCTCAATATAAATTTATGCTATCATAATGCCCTTTTCTCTTCTTTCTTTTCTTTTTTTTTATACTCAATTCAGAGAGTACAGAAACATTGTTGATGCACTATATGTAGAAATTTAGTTTAGTTAGGAGGAAGATTAAACTCACTAGATACTTAAATTTGTTTAGATTTCAAATAAAACTTTTGTATAGAATTTAATAAATATGATGCCCTCTTCAGATCATAGAATTAAAATTTGGAATAATGGCATTGAGGAATAATATTTTTCTCAAAGATAATCCCATTATAATCCGAATATCTAAAACAATTAATATTTTGATTAATATGAAATTTAAATATAATTCTAAAAATTTTATTTTAATCAAAATATGCAATATTTTAAATAACTCAAATATATTGGATTATCCCTGACGATCATAAATAGAATCTTGATGCAATTATTATGCTCAGAATATAGAAAATAACTTAAATAAATAATTTTCGAACTCAACAATCTGTGAATAGCTAATTAATACTTTACGCAAGAAGAAATGTACAATATATACATATACATATACATATTTAAATATATACAATCACATAGAATAATAAATACAAAAAAATATTTTTGACGGCTAATTTCAAACACTTTTAGCAATTAGTATTTTGAATTTCTTTTACACATATAAATACTCAAAAACCAATGATATAAAGTCTTTTTCTATTAAAAAAAATGTTACTGATATAAAACAAGACCATATTTAACTCCAGTGACATAAATTACTACTTCAAATTTTTTTTAATATTATAATATGTTACTATCGTATCTGTAGTACGATGTTGCAATTGATTCAAAACAAATTTATACTTTTGCGATAACAGTTTCAAAAATTCATAAGACACAATGCAAGTACTTTTTAAAAATGAAGATAGATGTAATAATACAATGAAACCACTTATACACTACTGCCAAAGTGTATAACACCAAGATCCACGTGAAAAGTATTTTATCATGTGTGCCCAAGGGGCGGGAGGGGGTATATATAAAATGATACAACGGTTAAATAACTATTAATAATGAATGGGGGGGTGGATCATTTTAATATAATAGAATATACAATATAAGGTAAGATGTGGTGCATTCTAAAACTGCAAGTGGAATACCCAAACTATCTCCATAAATGTTATGTTTTTAATAGGGGATATGGAAAAATCTTTTGATTTAAGGTAATGTAATTAAAAAAAATTAATTAGTAAATTGTTGCAAGGCTGTACTTATATAAAATTATTCAATCGTGACCATCCATTTTAATTAAAAGCTATTGCTTCACTGTAATGCATGTATCTACCTACTCTCTTTTGTATTATCCCCAACATACATTCACACTTGAAGTCAATTATACTTGGCAACCACACTCACAAATATTATCTCTTAACCCTCAACTAATATGGCCACCACCTAACAATCTAACTTAATTGTATGTCTTGATCTCATACAATTACTACCATTTTACTTTTTAATTTTTTTAAAAAAGAAAATACAAAAACCATAGATATATATATTTTTTCTATATCAAAGTTCACATTACATATTAACAATACTTTAAATTTATACTTTTAAAAGTCAATGATATTAGTTAGAAAGTTGTTGAACTAATAGTTGAACTCAAAAAGATACAATAGATTAACATACCATTACCTTGTAAATTAATAGGAGATTTTGTGACATTAAAATGTTCTTTTTGAATTTGCTAATGTTTGTATTTATGATAAATGAGAGAAATATATTTGATTAAATTAAAATTATCTCTTGTTTTATACTTTGAGTCCTTGTTATTACTCTATCAAATCTAAATAATAATAAGAGTTATTTTTATCCTAAATTTTTAAAATATATTGTTTTTTACCCTCTCATGTCTTTTCTCTACTTTTACTAGTTTGATCATTATATTGTTTATATGATTTTTTTTCTGACTAAATTGACTTATATATTTCACAACACAAGAACAAATATTAATCACAATATATATCCATATATATATATCATATACTTTTCAGAAAAAATATTACTTTTAAAATATAGAATTGAAATTTAGGATTTAGATTTTTTAGTAACAATTTATACATTTCATTAATTAGATGACACAACCTCTTAAAGATAATCTACAAAAATGCACAATTTGAATTTAAAATCTCTTTTGAAGAGAAGAAATATCAATCATATTGTTAAGGAAAGATTAGTATGATTCAATTTTAAAATGGTATAATAAAAGTAATATATATTAATACTTTTGTATTGATTTTTGTAATAGTCGAAAAATTCGTAAAGAAATCAAACATATATTTCCTGCCAATTTAATGCAGTAAAAATATAAAAGTGTTATCTCTCTTTCAATAAACAAATGATACTAGCCAGGCATTTATAACACCCTGCCCATTGTTGTGCTTAATTAATTTAGAAAATCCTATTTGTTCGAGCCTTTGGCCCCATTAAACTCGTTTAAATTACACATCGTATTATTTATCTTAATTCGTAAATCTGGTTAATTTTAATATTTTGTTTTTATTTTATTTTATGAAAATTTGAATTTTTATTATTTAATTTGCATTTAATTTTATTTAATTTAGCTTTAGAAAAATTGAGAAAAATCAGAAAAATAGTGAAACAGGAAGAAATCCCATGGGGAAGCAGAGCCGCCCGTGCGGATGCTGCGCAGATAGGACTTGCGCGTGGCAAGAGGCCTGTGCACCTGCAGGATAGCCTGTAGTGCACCGTTGTCACCTCTAGCGGTGCCCCGGTGACTGGAGGATGCCCTTCTCCCTCGTTTTTTGTGTCGAGCTCTTTTTCTCCTCTCTCTTTATCGAATTTTGCCACTTGGTGCAAATCTGACCATTCTAAAATTTTATAAATAGGTCTTCCCATCTTATTCTTCCCCACACTTCCATTCTTCCATTTTTCTAGACTTAGAGAAAAAAGGAGAGAGAGAGAAGGATGAAAAGAAAAGAAAAAAGGTGAAAGAGAAAACATCGAGGTTTCATTAAGGAATTTAGTATTTCTTTTTATGTCTTAAGGGATATTTTTAGATAAAATAAAACTATTAAACATGATGATTGTGATTTTGCCTACTTGTATGCCTTTGTGTTTATAGTTCAGATAAGTCGAATTGTTCTTGTTTTTAAGTATGTTACGTGACTTAGACACTTGATGATTTACATATAATAAAATATAATATGAAGTCATTATTATTGCCTGGTAAAAATAAAGAATAAAAGAAAAGAAAAGAGAAAAGTGGTATGAAGCATGAATGGTCCAAAATATATGTGTCTTGATATGTATATTGAATCAAGTGTCTCATTGGGTTTTTTATCTCTGAGTGATATCTGTTCCCCTAGCCCTTCGAGGTATCTGTTTCTCCCTCCCCCATTTGGTCTGGAAAGACGTAAGAGAACCGCTCCCAGTGGATGACGGTGTACCCTCTGACGAGAGTGGTAACGCGAATATCTATTAGGGGTCACCCTTAGCTAAGTGTTGTCGTGACTGTAGATATTAAATCGGGCCACTATGGTTGGTACGACCGTGGTCGTAGCTCGTACTATGGTTTGGCCAGCCAGAAATGGGCTTGAGCAAATTGTCGTATCTGTATCTGATTTGGTCATTCCATCTGGATAGTTGGAAATCTGTATCTGCCTTTAGAAATGGAAGCTGTAACAACTTCGCGGAGCATGACACGAAAATCTGAGCATTTCATGATTTATTTGATTTTCTTTATTATCTGGCATGATGTATATTTGATTTGTTCATATTAATGCATTATTTCTTAATAAATAAATTATTTTCATAATGTAAGATCGGTCTATGATGTGGCTAAATGGTAAGCTTTTAAGTTAAAATAATTCACCTTTAAAATCTTACGATGTTAATATAATATTATTTTTCTTACTAAGCATATGTAACTTACTCTTTCCATGCTTCCCCAGATGATGAAGAAAATGAGGAATCGCAGGCTAACCTATACTTGGAAGTCTATGAGGCTCCCTTGGGTCCACAAAATTTGAGTGCAAGATTGTTTCTGCACTCTGATGATTCCAATAACATAGTGAAAGAAGTGGCATTCTTTTATGTTTTGTTTTTGTATTCTATAGCCACTTTAGGCCTTAGTTATATTTATGTAATTAGAACTCATATATATATTTGTAAGGGATTTATATTAATTGTTCCACTGCATAAAATTTTATCATGCACTCGTTATTCTGACACCCATTTAACAGCCTCGTATACCTATCTCATATTATGAAAATAATTTGTTTATTAAGAAAATAGTACGTTAATACAGAAAATCAAACATACATCATGCGGAATAATAGAGAAAATCAAATAAATAATGAAATGCTCTAATCTTCGTGTCATGCTTCGCGAAGTCGTTACAACTTCCATCTTTGAAGGTAGATACAGATTTCAAACTACCCAAGCGGAATGACCAGATCAGATACAGATACGGCAATTTGCTCAAGCCCATTTTTGGCTAGCCAAAAAATGGTATGATCTACGACCATAACTGTACCAGCTATAGTGGCCCTAATAGATATCTATAGTCACGGTATTACTTAGCCACGGGTGACCCCTACAGATAGTGCGATACCACTCTCGTCAAAGGGTACGTCGTCCTCCATTGGGAGTGGTCCTCTTACGTCTTTCCATACCAGATAGAGGAGGGAGAAAAAATATACCCCGAAGAGCCAGAAGAACAGATACCCCTCAGTGATAAAAAGCCTAACGAGACACTTGATGCAACATACATGTCAATACAGATACACTTCAAACCATACATGCTTCATTCCACTTTTCTTTTTTTTTTGTCCTTTTATTATTTTTTTACTTTTTATTTTTACTAGGCAATTATATTGATTACATGCAATTCATCAAGTGTCTTCAATTCACATAGCATGCTTGAAAATAAGAATAATTCGACTTATCTGAACACAAAGGCATACAAAACAGGCTAAATCACAATAATTAGTTTATCAAAAAATACTCCTTAAGATGTCCAAAGAAATACCACATTCCGTACCAAAATGTCGATGTTTTCTCCTCCGTCGTTTTCCATCCTTTCGCTTCTTATCTCACCAGACTACTATCTCTCTCTCTCTAAATCTTGAAAAATGGAAGAATAGAAGTGTGGGGAGAAATGGAAGGGGAAGGGAAATTTATAGAATTTTGGAACCGTTGAATTCACGCCAAGTGGTGAAATCCAGTGAAGAAAGAGAAGAAAAAGATATTTGGCATGAAAAACGAGGGAGGAGAACCTCCTTCACTTCCTTAACTGGAAGATTCAAGATATTATATTTAGGAAATATAATTTCGAAGTATCTTCTTATAAATAGTTTGCGCTAAAGGTTTTAGCTATTCATTACTATTTTACATAATTAATGAAGTATATATATATATATATGTTTATTATTATAGCGCTTTTTAATTTTTTAATTATCATGAACTTTTTTAAAAAGTAAGATAACCTTTATTTATCAAAGAAAATAGCCATACAACATAATCTTAATCTTTATTCATCTTATTATGTTACTCTATTAGTTCATTTTATACAAAACACTATTAATTAATTCCAAACAATTAGCTCTTTATTGGCGAAGTAACCTAAAAGTTTCTTTAGGGGTAAATCTTTTTAAGGGTTTAGCTGTAGGTTAAGTATCACATATTTTTCCTTAATTAAAAGATAATTTTATTAATAAAAGGGCAGTCGCATGCCCTTTTCCTCTTTGAATAATACAAAAAAAATTTGTCAATAAGGATAGTTCCTTCTTTTTTAAAGAGAGAATTACAAGAAAACACAAAATCGCCACCCTTTGAAAAATAAAAAGCACAATTTAAGAATAAAATTATATGATAATATAGGTGATTTGGAATATAAGCTAAACATGAAAAGAGCGTATTCTTAAAACATCTGTTACATGATCCCCCTTCATAGCCTCATACAACTACATCAAAAGGTAAGTTATATTTCAACAAAGAATTCTTTCATGAATATTTGGTGATAACTTTTGATTTGAATTTGTTAATTGAAATTATAATTAATTTTTTATTAAACGTGCATTAATGAGTATTTTAAAATGTATTTGTGTTGCGTTATTTCTATTTATCTTACTGAGTATTAGAACTTACCTATATCCAATCCCCCCCTTAGATGTAGATTAGGAAACAAATTATGGTTCACCCTGTTTAGATTCCCTTCAAGAGGAATAGTTTGGAGCAGACTTTGTATTTTGTTTTAAACTTTAAGGCTAGTTTTTGTAATTATGCTATCTAATATTTTGTGTTCTAAAAGGTAGATGGCATGATTGCCTCAGGATAGAGTCTTTTATAAATTTTGTATGGAATCTATACTTCTGTTGCAATGTAAATATCTATTTTATGTTTGCTCATTTGGATGTTGGTGCCCTGTTTGGCATGAGGACGTCACATTTCTTTCTTTTCTTTTCATTAATACACAATGGAGCAAGGATAGAAGCATTATTGATGTAGTATATGTAAAAATTCAGTCTAGTCAGGATGAAGATGAGATTTTTGGATAAAATTTAGTAGATATGGATACGGTCTTTGTATCTTTGAATTAAAATTTGGGATAGTGGCATTAACAGGTAATGTTTTCCTCAAAGAAAGTCCCACTATAATCATAACATCTAAAACAATTAATATTTTGATTAATATGAATATTAATCATGTATCTGGTAAAATACGTTAAATTAAGTCATAAATCAGCTTCTAACTAATTAATAGATATGTAGAATAATCTATTTTTGTTCTCTATATTTTGTAGAATAAAAAAATTACACTCACACATATACTACCAATTTAGAGTTTTGATGAGAAGTACATGTGTACACTGGCTACTAGCTCCTTTAAGTAATTTAGAGAGTATCTTGTATAATTTACTAAATATGTGATATTATTGCGAATGCTTAGGTAGCAAGTAAAATAAGTATTGTTTTATATGTATACACAGAAGTATATTGATGTGTTCGATTTTTAAAAAAAATTTATACCCTTTTTACTTAAATTTAGAATAACTTTTGAATTAATTTTGAGTTAAAAGTCATTTAATGAAAAAAATTCTTGATGCAGGTTTCTTAAAGGAAATAGAAAAAAAGACTGAAAAGAGAAGAAGAAAAGATAAAAAATGAAGTAGTTCTGAAGAGCAAAAAGAAAGCAACTCCGAAGAGGAAAAAGAAAGTAATTCTGAACAGGAAGAATGAGCAACTCTGAAGAAGAAAAATGAAGTAGCTCTGAAGAGGAAAAAGGAAGCATCTTTGAAGAAGAAAAATGAGCAGCTTTAAAAAGGAAAAAAGAAGGCAGCTGAAAGTGAAAAAGAGAGGCATGCAAAACCCTATCTCCTCTTTTTCTACCGCCCAAAAAAGGAACAAGATCAATAACGTTAAAAGGGGAGCATAGGTGAACCATATCTGGTGGGGAGTCGACGTGAACGAAAATCTGGTGAGAAAAAAGAAGCGACCTTGGAGCTGAGCAGCGGAGGAAAATTTGAGGAAAATTAAGCAAGTAATTTATTTTTATCTTTTTGCTTTCAAATTGTAGATTTTAGGGATGAAAATTTTCTTGATTTTTTAACAAACTCGTGTTCAAATTAATAATTGTTATAAAGGTTAGTAGTTATTAATTGATAAATGTAGTGAATATTGGGAAGAACACCAAAAGCACATTAGATTTGTTCGATCGTTGCAAACTAGATTAAATTGATTGTGAAATTAAAACTCGGATATACCTTAGATTCAGGTGAAATCAATTACTCTGATGGGTTTACACCGATAGTTTTCATTAATTTAATTATTTTTCTTTGATTAAATTATTATTAAATTTTGATTTCTAGACAATAATAGATTTTCTACAATTCTACTACTTGATACACAATCCCTGTAGGACGATACTCTACTTATCACTTTATTATTTGAACGATTTTGTGCACTTGCAAATTCGCCTGTCGTGTGTATAATCTTTAACTGGTTTTAGTTATTTATATGTATACTAGTATGCAATCTGTAGAATATCATAATTATCTTAAAGGTTGGAATCAGTAATGCATAATGAATTGTTTCCTTTTAATTGTTTTTTGGACATGGTTGCACCTTTTTCTTTTTTTTCTCAATCTACATTGTGGTGATCGGATATATTGTTTAATAGTACTTTTATTGTGTTTAAAATGGTTAATTACTATTGTTAGATTAAATTTCATTTTGAAAAAAAAAATTATCTAAAAGACTAATATAGAGTGTCAAGGAGAAGGCAAATATATTAGTACCAGGCTAGTATCATTTTTTTATTGAAAGAGAGATAACACTTTTATATTTTTACTGCATTAAATTGGCAGGAAATATATGTTTGATTTCTTTAAGAATTTTGTGGCTATTACAAAAATCAATACAAAACTTTTCATATTTATTACTTTTATTATACCATTTTAAAATTGGATCAAACTAAACTTTTCTTAACAATATGATTAGTATTTCTTCTATTCATGAGAGATTTTAGATTCAAATTGTGCATTTTTGTAGATTATCTTTAAAAGGTTGTGTCATCTAATTAATAAAATGTATGAATTGTGACTAAAAAATCTAAATCCTAACTTTCAATTCTCTATTTTAAAAGTAATATTTTTCTGAAAAATAATATACCGTTTATCCATAAAAAGTAGATTTATAAAACCAACCATAACGAATGCTTATATAGTAAAATCAACCACTAGCATCATCTAAAATACATGAGATCTTGGAGCATAAAATAATCAGAAAAAAAAGGCATAAATAAAGACAACATAGTCTAAACACTACATTACACATCTAAAACAACTTCCTATATATGTATGTGTGATGATGTTTAACAACAATATGAAAGGGTTTTTCGAGACACCTACCTGTCTAAACTAGTAGACATAGAATTGATTAACTTTTGTTGTGCATGAATTTCATATTGTATGTATAGAACCTCCACGGATCATGCCTATATGAGTTTATGAATACCTAATAGATTCTGAGAATTGGAACAAGCATTCCTCTGGCTATATGTGCATTAAAAAGAAAAAAGAAACAACAAAAAGAACACATCACCCACACCAACCAAAGATCTCCAAGCTTTTACCAATATCCTCTTAAACCCATTCGTTCCTCTCTTTCACCCAGCTTTGTTGCTCCCTCTCACTCATACACAGTCACTTGAAGATAGTGCATCTATGCTAGACCTTAACAACTTTGTAAATTCCTATTAACTTTTCCAATTAACACCTCACCCCACACCACAACGACTAGTCAGCTTGTTTTCCTGGTATCCCCAATATCACCATCTCAACACAGTCTCCCATAAAACTTTCTCTTCAGCGTGGTGAATTGATAAGCTAAATTAGAAACAAATTTAAAAAATATCAACAGTCTTGACATTAAAACTACTGAAGATGATTTCACTTATAGTTAAACTCAACTTCAAGTTTAGAGACTTCAATAACTTGGTGAATTAATAAGCCTAAGTAGGTAAAAAATCTCAAAAGCATTTACACTTAATTGGATCCAGACCTTTAGAAGACAAGTATTAGTGATTTTAGTGAGTAATATAGCTTTTATGATAGCTTTACCTAAGATTTTGGACTAGTGGTGAATCAGGAGATGATAGCTGCTAAGTTGTGATTTAAGATGAATTGTATTGATCTTGGAGTATCAAATTGAATTGGAGGATTTTTTATTAATTTTGACTATTTCTTTAGCCCTATGGATGGGTTTACGATGTTGTAACATTGGTTCTAACTGGTCAATGAAAGAGGGTATTTAGTGGGTATGTATAGGTACCAGTAGAACTCATACAATGCTAGTTTACACTGACTTTTCTATTTTATTTTTTTAGTTATTGTTTCACTGTTAAAAGTTACAAATGCAGTTCTTACTTTTCTACTTATGTTATTGTATGATGCTCAATTTGACACTTTTCAAGTTTTTCCTTTTTCTTATAGGAGATAATTGAAGCTAATATAGAGGGTAAATTAATGAGAATGTTGAATATGGTCATTTTCTTTGATTTCTAACTTATACCTAAGAGAATGAATAGATATTTTGAGTTGTCTATGGTTAGAATTGGTTCACTGAGCTGGTGAATTAACCTGGCATCAAGCCTTCTTCAGGGATCTAATACATGGAGTTTTTTCTTTGAAGAAAAGAAAATGAAGGGGATTGGTGGTAGTTAAGATTATAGGAAGATTATGAAAATTTTTAGTGCATATATTTAACTTTTCTTATCTACTTGTACAGGGTCTTAATATAGTGATTAATTACAAATTATATATATGATTTTAGTTGGCAATTGAAAAAATATATAAATTAAATATATAGATATAGAGAATGAAATGTAATACGTTCTTGCATGTATATATGTGTATTGTTAATTTTGATTTGAGGGCCTTGTAAAGATCGAAGAAGATATTAGGCAGTTCTTTGGTTACTTTAAAACTTTGTTGTTACTTGGGAACTAATTATTAGTGTGTCCATATTAGAAGAGTATAAAAAAAAATACAAGATTATGTATGAAATATTTACAAATCATTGTAATTAGCTAGAGAGAAAATCGTATATATATATATGAATAAAGTGAGTCAAAAGAAAAGGTGCACATATATATGTTTTACATGTTCACCCACTTTCTTCATCAACCCCTTCTTCCTTTTCCTTTTATTTATATACAATGAAGCAAGGATAGAAGCATTATTGATGTAGTATATGTAAAAATTCAGTCTAGTTGGGATGAAGATGAAGCTAGCTAGCTCCTTAAATTTGTTTAGATTTAAGATGAGATTTTTATATAAAATTTAATATATATGGATACGATCTTCGGATCTTTGAGTTAAAATTTGGATAGTGGAATTAACAGGTAATGTTCTCCTCAAAGAAAGTCGCAGTATAATCATAACATCTAAAATAATTAATATTCTTATTAATATTAATATTGTACATGTATATGGAAAAATATGTTAAATTAAGTTATAAATTTGCTTCTAACTGATTAATACATATGTAGAAAAATCTATCTTTGTTTTCTATATTTTGGAAAACAAACAATTACACTCACACTTATGCTACCAATTTAGAGTGTTGATGAGAAGTACATGTGTGCATTCGCTACTAGCTCGTTCAAGTAGTTTAGACAGTATCTTGTATAATTTATAAAATATGTGATATTATTGCGATTGCTTAGGTAGTAAGTAAAATAAGTAGTGTTTTATATGTATACACAGAAGTATATTGATGTGTTTAATTTTTAATAGATTTTTATACCCTTTTTACTTAAAGTTAAAATAGCTTTTGAATTAATTTTGAGTTAAAAGTCATTTAATAAAAAAAATTATTGATGTAGGTTTCATGAAACCTTCGACCTCAGGGGACTACCAGATAGAGGAGTCAGGAAGGGTCCTCAAGAGACGTCTGCTCCAATCAAGGAGGATTCTCTGGCGTAGGTGCTACAGCAGCTGCAAGCATGGTTCGTTGCAAGGATGAATTCGTAAGTACAATAATAGTTTCATGTAGGGTTTCTTAACAGGGAATAGACAAAGATGATGGTGCCATTCACAAATAAAAACAACCAAAATAATGGATTGATATGGTCAAGCAGGTTTAATTACCCTTAGAAATCGAGTATTAAGATGTTTAGTTTTTAATGTTTTTGATGTTTTCAGAGATGTACTTTAAATAACCGATTACAATCCACCATATAGATAGGCTTTCAGACTCATAGTCGTTGTCTTAATAGTTTTAATCATCATGATAGTTGTAGTTATTGTCATATCAGTTGTTTGGCCATGTTCATGGCACTCTAATGCGTGCTAGTGCTCTTTTACGCATAGGGTCTGTGTGTGGAGTGCCACTACACTTCAAACAGTTGCACATTGTAGCAAGCCTTGCGAGTCGTGTTGACCTACCAGGCTTCTACGGATGTTCAGGGGTATAATTCAAAAGAATAAATCTAATAAAATTAATAAAATCTTAAAATTCTAAGAATAATTTTATAAATTAAAAACTCATAAGAAATAAATTTAGAATCTATAAATAATTATAAAAGAAGTAGAATTAACATTTAAAAAAACTTAAAATTAAAAGAGTAAAGGAAAAATAAAACAAGAATAAAAGAATATAAAAAGTTAACTAATAAAATAAAGTTAAAATTTAACAAACACAAAGTCTTATTAAATCCACTTCATCATATTTCCTTTGAGGGGTATTTGGTTTTGATTATTTGTTCCAGAACCGCTAGAATATGGGTTTTGGTTTTTCGTCCCTTAATGAAACTGTAGTTTACTTGTCCTTGGGACTCTGAATGATTTTAAATTCATGCTCTACGGCTCAAGGGCATGAATGATGGCAACCTGAGAGACCTCAGAGATTTAAATGTGTACTTAATATTTGTGAATGTATGTTTGTATCTATCTACATACCAAGACATGACTAATCGATATCCCATTTGCCCTTTCTAGAAATAGGTGTAAGCGGGTGCGCATGTTGGTTTATAATATGTGAAATATAAATTAAGATAATAAATTAGGATAAAAAACTATGTTAAAAGATGAGTTTTGTCCTGCGCGCGAGTTGTATAAACCCATTGAATACAGTACTAAGCATCTTCATGAAAATTCGTATGAATTCGACATTATTTGGATATGAATATTTAGTGATAACTTTTCATTTGAATTTGTTAATTAAACTTAAAATTATTTTTTTATTAAACGTGCATTAATGAATATTTTAAAACGTATATGTGTTGCATTATTTCTGTTTATCTTACTCAGTATTGGAACTCACCCATATCCCACCCACCCTTAGATGTAGATTTTGAAGAAAATTCTGAGAACTATTTTTAGATTCTTTTCAGGAGGAATAGTTTCGAGCAGACTTTGTATTTTGTTTTAAACTTTGAGGCTAGTTTTTGTAATTATGCTATATAATATTTTGTATTCTAAAAGGTAGATGGCCTAATTGCCTCAGGATACAGTCTTTTATAAATTTTGTATTAGATGTATAGTTCTATTGTAATGTAAATATCTATTTTATGTCTGCTCATTTGGACATTGGTGCCCTGTTTGGCATCAGGACGTCACATTTCTTTTTTTTTCTTTTTATTTATACACAATGGAGCAGGGATCGAAGAATTATTGATGTAGTATATGTAAAATTTCAATCTACTTAGGATGAAGATGATGCTAGCTAGCTCCTTAAATTTTTTTAGATTTAAAATGAGATTTTTGTATAAACTTTAATAGATATGGATATGATCTTTGGATCTTGGAATTAAAACTTGGGATAGCAGCATTAACAGGTAATGTTTTCCCCTGGTATAATCATAAGAGTTATTAAAATTTATTTTTATTAATGTTTACGTACAATAAATTATATATTTATTTTTGTGTTACATAAGAGTCAAATCTTCAATTCTTATTTTTATAGAGGTAGAGAAATACCACTTGATTTAAAATTCAAGTATTATCATACCTTAATTATATTTAACTTTTGGGAGGACTGATTTCTATTAAGGTGGTTGGTCATGAAGTAAAGATCCTAGAATTGAAACTATTGGGCCTTTGGCCCGATCATTAAGGGATGGCATAAGTTCCCATTAATGAAGAACATGTGAACTCACAATTTTATATAAAAAGTTAACAAATCAGCCAAATTATCACCTACATACCATTTTATATAATCTATTAACTTATAATATCAATCATTTTCTATTAAAAATGTATTGAACGTATTTATTTTTTTTGTGAATACGTCAATTTAGTGATATATAACAGTACTTAAGTTCAGTTACTTTGTTTAAAATTAAATCTACAGCCTGTTTTAGTATGGATAATAGAATTATTTATATTGATATTTAATTGTAACATTTCATTTTCTCACATAATTGTCTGCATTAATATTTAATTTTAATTGTAGTTAATTAAATAGCTAGCATAATATTTAATTTAAAAAAATTCAATTACACAATTAACACAAGTACAATATATTAATAAAGTGCCATCGTTATTAAATAAAGGGAAGTAAACATGATTAGTGTTATTCGATGAATCACTCTTTTATCATTGTAAGTATATATATATAATCTCTCTAAATAAGACACACACAACGAAGTTCTAATATTTAAGAATACAAAAAGAAATAAAAAGATAAAAAAATCATAACATATTACATCAAAAAATCGTAACACAATACATCTTTTATAGATAAGCCAAATTCAAAGTTAATAAATGAAATACAAAGTAAACCTTTATAAATCATATGGAAGTTCTCTTGTTTTAATGTGTTAAAAACTCATACCTAAGGCCACCTATATACCATTTTATATGAATGCTTGAACTTTTGAAAATTTAATAGAAGATTTAAAATGTATGAGTTTTTGTATGATTTGTTAACTCTTTATATAAAAGCTAACATTAATGAGGAACATGTATATCTAACAAATCATGAAGTAATATTTTGGCATTCCACTTGTTGTAGAATGCACCATATCTTACCTTAGATGGTATATTCTACTATATTATAATGCTCCATTCCCCATTCCTTACTAACAACTCTCCAACCCTTATCTCATTCTATATATAGCCCCTCTCTCTTCTTGGCCAAACACGACAAAACATCATGACTAGAAACAAGGTTAGGCTTACCTATATCACTAACGACTTTGCAAGAAAAACCACGTTTAAGAAAAGGAAGAAGGGCCTGATGAAGAAAGTGAGTCAACTTAGCACTCTCTGCAATGTCAAAGCATGTGCAATCATTTACAACCCATATGACTTGTAACCACAAGTTTGGCATTCCCCTCTCGGAGCCCAATACTTGTTGGCCGACTTCAAGAGAATCTCTGAGATGGAGCAGAATAAGAAGATGATGAATTAAAAGAGCTTCCTATGATAGATGATCACCAAGACAACCGACCAACTGAAGAGGAAACATAAAGACAATCAGGATAAGTAAATAATGCATATCATGTTTAAAAGCCTTGTTGGAAAGCCCCTCCACTAACTCAACCTCGTTTATCTCAACGATCTAGGTTGGTTAATTGAATAAAACCTCAAAGAAATCCAAAAACATGATAGAAACACTCTGTAAATCACCTAAGCCTCAGGGGGCCACAAATGGAGGAGTGATGAAGGGTCCGGGGGAGACATCCTCTTAGATCAACTAGGATTCTCTATCGCATAAGCTTTAGCAGTTGTAGTGATGGTTCATTGATGGAATTAACCTGCAAGCACAACAACAGCTCATTTAGTGTTTGGTAGTAGGGACCAAGTGGAGGTGATGGTGTTGTTTGATCAGCACAACCAAAATAATATACAGATGTGCTCTAGAGGTTTAATTACTCTTAGGAATGGAATGATAAGATGTTTGATTTTGACTTGTTTAGATTGTTGCCGGGATGTACTTCAATAACCAATTACAATCAACCACAAATATATATCTTTAAATTCTTAATAGTTGTAGTCGTCGTTGTCATAGTACTAGTAATCATAGTCATCACATAATAGTCAACATAGACATCGCATCGCATGCATGCATGTAAAGGTATTGGTTTGTGTTATAATTTTCTTCAGATTAATCTTCTCTTTAATATTTTATATCTCATATACTAGTATTACCCTTCTTTTTTTTTATAATTTCTCTCTCGCCTCAGCTTGATGTCGCTTCATTGCTATTTGTTAAAATACATGCATGTCCAATGTAGTTTTAAACTATTAGAATGCTTTGCTCTCTTCTTTTCCTTTTTTTAATTTTCTCATACACAGTGGATTAAGTTTACTTAGGATGATGATTAAGTTTACTAGCTACTTAAATTTTGTTTAGATCTCAAAAGAGATTTTTGTATGGGATTTAATATATATGAATACATGTTCAGATCTTGGAATTAAAATTTAGGATAGAAAGATTAAGAAATAATATTTTTATCAAAAAATACATGCAGGCCTACTACGCAGACAGCGAGCGCATAGGGCATATGGCGCCTTGCCCTATCTGCATGCGATGGGACACACGTGTGGACTAACCTGTCTGCGCATGATGGGACGCACATGCAAAATAGGCCCGCACCCTACAAAGATAGGATGTGCACACATTGCGCATGTCCTACGCTTGTCGCGCACGCACGCCTACGCATAGTGTGCTACGCCCACGCATGCGAGCCTCTCCCATGAGTGTGTACACTGGCTACTTGCTTCTTTAAGTAGTTTAGACAATATCTTGTATAATTTACTAAATATGTTATATTATTGCGATTGCTTGGGTGGCAAGTAAAATAAGTATTGTTTTATATGTATACATAGACGTATATAGATTCGTTCCATTTTTATTATATTTTTATACCCTTTTAAGTTAAAAGTCATTTAATGAAAAAAATTCTTGATGTAGGTTTCGTGAAGAAAATAAAAAAAAAAAACTGAAAAGAGAAGAAGAAAAGAGAAAAATTGAAGTAGTTTTTAAGAGCAAAAAGGAAGCAACTCCGAAGAAGAAAAAGGGAGCAATTCTAAACAGGAAAAATGAGTAGCTCTAAAAAGGAAAAATGAAGTTTCTTTTGAAAGGAAAAAGGAAGCATCTCTGAAGAGAAAAAATGAGCAGCTTTGAAAAGGAAAAAAGGAGGCATGCAATATTGAAATTATTTTTGTTGAGACTTGGCCAAGTCAAAGCTTAATTAGTTATTGACGGCTTAATTAGTATACCTAAGACTCAATTGAAATCAATTAATCTGATGGGTTTACATCAATAGTTTTCATTAATTTAATCATTTTGTTTTGATTAAATTTGTAACAGCCCTGGAAATTTAAATGAAAATGTATGTATTAAAAATTTTAAATGCAGAAGCGAAATAAAAATTCTGATTAACATCCCTTACACAATAACCACAAAGCTGCGTGGAAGAGAGGAACGAATGGGTTTGAGAGGATATTGGTAAAAGCTTGGAGATCTTTGGTGGTGTGGGTGATATATGTGCTTTTAGTTGTTTTTTTTTTTTAGTGCGCATATAGGTAAAAGAACGCTTGTTCCAATTCTTAGAATCTATAAGGTATCCATTAACTCATATAGGCCTGATCCTTGGAGCTTCTATACATACAATATGAAATTCACACACAACAAAAATTAATCAATTCTATGTCAACTAGTTTAAACAGTTAGGTGTCTCGAATAAATAAATTATTTTCATAATGTAAGATTGGTCTATGATGTGGTTAAATGGTAAGCTTTTAAGTTAAAATAATTCACCTTTAAAACCTTACGATGTTAATTTAATACTGTTTTCCTAACTAAGCATATGGAACTCACTCTTTCCATGCCCCCCCAGATGAGGAAGAAAATGAGGAACTGCAGGCTAACCTATACTTGGAAGCCTATGAGGATCCCTTGGATCCACAAAATTTGAGTGCAAGATTGTTTCCGCAATCTGATGATTCCAATAGCATAGTGAAAGAAGTGGCATTCTTTTGTGTTTTGTTTTTGTATTTTATAGCCACTTCAGGCCTCAGTTATATTTATGTAATTGGAACTCATATATATATATATTTGTAAGGGATTTGTATTAATTGTTCTACTGCATAAAATTTTATCAGCACTCGTTATTCTGACACCCATTTAACTGCCTCGTATACCTATCTCATATTATGAAAATAATTTGTTTATTAAGAAAACTGTATGTTAATACAGACAATCAAACATACATCATGTCGAATAATAGAAAAAATTAAATAAATCATGAAATGCTCTGATCTTCGTGTCATGCTTCGCAAAGTCGTTACAACTTCCATCTCTGAAGGCAGATACAGATTTCTAACTACCCAAGTGGAATGACTAGATCAGATACAGATACGACAATTTGCTCAAACCCATTTTTAGCTAGCCAAAAAATAGTACAATCTACCACCACAACCGTACCAGCTATAGTCGCCCTAACAGATATCTATAGTCACAATATTACTTAGCCACAGGTGACCCCTACAGATAATGTGATACCACTCTTGTTAGAGGGTACGTCGTCCTCTATTGGGAGTGGTCCTCTTACGTCTTTCGAGACCAGATAGAGGAAGGAGGAAAAAAATACCCCAAAGAGCCAGGGGAATAGATACCCGTCAGCGATAGAAAGCCTAATGAGACACTTGATGCAACATGCATGTCAATACAAATACACTTCAAACCATACAAGCTTCATTCCACTTTTCTCTTTTTTTTGTCCTTTTATTATTTTTTTACTTTTTATTTTTACTAGGCAATTATATTAGTTATATTTTATATTTATTACATGCAATTCATCAAGTGTCTTCAATTCACATAGCATACTTGAAAATAAGAATAATTCGACTTATTTGAACACAAAGACATACAAAACAGGCAAAATCACAATAATTAGTTTATCAAAAAATACTCCTTAAGATGTCAAAAAAAATACTATATTCTTTACCAAAATATCGATGTTTTCTCCTTCACCGTTTCCCTTTCTTTGGCGTTTTCTCTCACTAGACTATATTTCTCTCTCTAAATCTTGTAAAATAAAAGAATAGAAGTGTTGGGAGAAATGGAAGGGGAAGAGCAATTTATAGAATTTTGGAACTGTTGAATTCATGCCAAGTGGTGAAATCTAGTGAAGAGAGAGTAGAAAAAGATATTTGGCATAAAAAACGAGGTAGGAGAGCCTCCTTCACCGGTGGTGGCAACACGTCACCTGAGGCAGAAATGATGCAATTCCCGAGGTGGTAGTGCCCAGGCCAGTGTGCTGCAGGCACACAGGACTCCTACCACGCGCGTAGGGGCTAGCCTGTCCATAAGCCCTAGGTGCACAGGGCCTGTCTGCGCGCATGGTGATGCAAGGACAACCTGCCTAGGCTCGATAAGATGTGCGCAGGTCTGACCCTACGTCGTGCACGTGGATGGAACGTACACATTGTGCGTACATCCCGCGGCTACTGTGCATGCATGTGCGCGCGCACAGTGCCCAGCACCCGTGCAGACAACCTGTTTCCCCTTAGGAGTTTCTTCCCATTTTGCCTTTTTTTTTATTTCTTTCAAATTTCTATAATTGATTGGATGAGTTAGACTTAAAATTAAATAATTATAAAATAAATTAGATTAATTAAAATTACATAAAAGCAAAATAAATGAAAATCAACCAAAATAACGAAATACGATAAATATTAAATGGAGTAAACTAATAAGTTTAATATGGCCAAAGGACCGAATAAATAGAGTGGAGTGTTACATCTCCCCCACCTTAAAAAAATTTGGTCCCCAAATTTGTTTCAAATAATTTCAGGAACTTCTCCCTCATCTCACCTGCTAACTCCCGTGTGGCTTCATCGAGGGTATGATGTTGCCATCGTACTTTCATCATGGGAATTTTATTTGTTGTCCAAGACCTTGTCGGTTCACCCAAGAATCTCCACAAAAACCTCCTCATAAGTCATGTCAACCTGTACCTGCACCTCATCATGAGGAATAATATGAGAAGGATCAGGATGGTATCTCTTAAGCATCGAGATGTGAAAGGCATCATGAAGACCAGCAAACTCTCGGGATAGAGCGAGGTGGTATGCCACAGGTCCAATGTGCTCGATGATCAAAAAATGTCCTACATAACAAGGGCTCAACTTCCCTCTCTCGGTGTGATAAATGATCTTGCAATTGTAATCCTTCAGAAGATCAATCTAGTGCCTTTGCCTCATGTTTAACTTCTGCTGAGAGAAGATATACTTGAGACTCTTATGGTCAGTGTAGATTTCAAAAGTCTGACCATACAGGTAATGTCGCCATATCTTTAGGGCAAAGATAACTCTCGGGATAGACTCCTTGATTTGAGCTGACATCTCCCGAGGATCATTTATTACTCCTTCGTCTGGCGGTCCCCCAAGGCTGAAGTGACTTGCTAAGTGTTTTTATCCTTTTCTGGATTTTTTTAAGGTGTTATTCGATAAGCCAACCCAAATCGTTGAGATCAATAAGGTTGAGTTGGTGGAGGGGCTTCCCAATAAGACTTTGGAGCATGACCTACGTGATCTCCTTCTCACAATTATCCTTGCACTGGTTCTTCAATTCGTCAGTTGTCTAGGTGATCCTTTAGTGTAAAAAGCTCTCTCGATTCACCATATTCTTGTTCTATTCCATCTCAGGCATCCTTTAAAAGTCAACAAGCATGCGTTAGGCTCTTAGAAAAGAAGGCCAAACCTCTGGTTACGAGTAAATGATTGCATAGGCTTTAACGTCCTAAAGACTACTCAGTTCACTCACTTTCTTCATCAGGTTCTTCTTCTTTTTCTTCAATGTGGTTTTTCTTGTGGGGTCATTAGGTGATATAGACAAACTTAACTTTCTTTCTACTCTTGGTCTTTTGTCATATATGGCCTAAGAGAGGAAATTGTTATATATAGAATGAGACAAGGATTGAAGAATATTAGTAAAGGATGGGGAGTAAAACACTGAATATATCATGTTAGGTTAGATGTACTACATTCTAAAACTGGAAGTGGAGTGTTAAAATCATTTCCAGAATGTTATGTATTTAATAGGGAATATGGGAAAATATTTTGATTTAAGAAAATGTTTCACAAAATTTAATTAGTGAGTTGTTGCAGGGCTGCACTTATACAAAATTCCTTTAATCATGATTGTCCCTTTTAATTAAGAGCTAATGTTTCACTATAGTCCATTTGTATATCTACTCTCTCCTGCATTATTTCATTTGATATTTTTTTCATGAATCTATAGTAAACGATCAGTAATTATTTTGAAAAAATAGATTTTTTTGAAGATCATATGTGATGAAAAATATTTAAAATATATAATAAAGCATATAAAAGAAGGAAAAGAAGAAGAAAATTATGTATTTCAGTCAAATACATGCAACTACATTAATGATAAGATTGTTTTCTTTCTTTTTTGAAATAAAAAAAAATCCACTCAGACCAATTAATTATAATTCTACCCTACCCATCATGTTCTTTTAAAACATAAACTTCATATAAACTAAAGACGTGAGATCACATATATCTATTTTCTCTATATATGTTTGTGTATGTGAGAGCCTTTTTCATGTATATATTCAAAGGGGAAAAAATTAAGGAAGCCTATAATGGTTTTATATTGGAAAAGCATGTATGGATGGCAAAACTCAAGTAAGGATATTTTGTTTTGTTCTCATTCAGCATATATGTTTTATATGTTCACTCACTTTCTTCATCAACCCCTTCTTCCTTTTTTTGAATGTGGCTTTTTTGGCAGAGTTTTTAGTGATATTGGAAAGTTTAACTTTCTTTTTAGTCATGGTGTTTGGTCGTGTCTGGCCAAAGAGCGAGAAGGTATATATATATATAAAATGAGACAAGGGTTGAAGATTTATTAGTAATGGATGTGAAGTGGAACATTGAATATACCATGTAAGGTTAGATTAAAATTGCGAATGGAGTGCCCAAATCATCTCTAGAAATGTTATGTTTTTATTAGGACATATGGAAAGATCTTATGATTAAAAGTAATGTAATTTACAAAATTTAATTAATGAATTGTTGCAAGGGTGCACTTTTATAAAATTATTCAATCCCAACCGTCTTTTTTAATTAAAAGCTAATGCTTCACTATAATTCATGTATATATCTACTCTCTCATATATGTAGGTGTGTAAAAAAAATGAATTGAACGCGAAGATTGCTAGAATATTTAATTAATTTTCCTTGTATATGGGGGGTTAGTTAAAAAGAGAGAGAGAGAGAGAAAAAAAACTTGAAATTAGTTGTCTTAAGGCAATAAAACATCACAATGAAACGGAAGATTGATATTGCTTATAATTAGGCTGTTAGAATTTCATATAAATAATCCACCCATGCTTTGTAAAACATCATATAGAATATTGATATTGCTTTTGGTTAATTTCCAATATAGTCCTCCAATTAAGGTAGTTTTCATTGCAACAGTAAAAGTCTTGTTTTGGCCTCAACAATATGTGCACTTTTAGTTGTTTTTTTTCTTTATAGTGCGCATGTAGCTAAAAATAATATAGAAAATGTTGGGGCTTATAGACACGCAATCACAACAAAATGCTTACTCCAATTCTCACAATCTATAAGTTGTTTATCATCATACATACACATGCAGGAAGTTTTTTTAGATGTGTGATGTAGAGTAGACTATTTTATGGTTGTGTATGCCACTTTTTATATGATGCTCTTGTTTTATACTCTAAGGTCTCATGTATTTTAGATGATGCTAGTGGTTAGTTTTGGGGTATAGGCATAGCTTATGGCTGGTTTTGAAAATCTACATGTTATTGTTAAGAGCTATATTACTTTTAAAAAAAATATTAATTCTAAAAAATAAAAATAAAATTTAGGATTTAAATCTCTTTAGTAACAATTCATACATTTCATTAATTAGTTAGCACGATCTCCTAAAGACTATACATATTATTAAGGAATGATTATTGTAATTTAATTTTAAAATATAATAATAAAAGTAATTTATATGATTAGTTATGTATTGACTTATGTAGTAGCCAAAAAACTCCTAAAGAAATCAACAATATATTTCTTGCAAATTTAATGTAGTAATAATATATACGTGTTGTCTCTCTTCCAGTAAAAAAAATGATACTAGTATAGTATTAAAATATATGCCTTCTGAACCTTGACAATCCATATTTGCCTTTAAGATAATTAACTTTTTTTAAAAAAATTGAAATAAAATTTATCAATAGTAATTAACCACTACAAACATAACGAGAAGTACCGTCAACAATACATCCGAAAACTGCAATAGAGATTGAGAAAACAAGAAGAAGGCAAAGTCATGTTCAAAAAATAATTAGAAAGAAACAATCCATCCTCCATTACTGATTCCAACCTTTAAGATAATTACGATATGTTATAGATTGCATGCTGGTGTAATATAAATAACGAAAAGCAGTTAAAGATTATATATATGTGTGTATACGTATGATGCAATACTTATTCTACTTATTATTTAGACAACATTGCTATTATATCACAATAATATGTCATATTTAGCAAATTAAACAAGATATTGTCCAAACTACTTAAAGGAGCTAGTTGCAAGTGTACACATATACTTCCCATCAACACTCTGAATTAATAGTATATATATGACTATAATTTTTTTATCTTTTAAAATATAGGAACAAAGATAGATTATTCTATATATCTCTAAGTTAGTAGAACCCGAAATAAATCCAACAAAATAATTAAACAACATATTTATAATTTTAGCGTATTTTTCCAGATACATGCATAATATTCATATTAATAAAAATATTAATTATTTGAGATATTCTGATTAGATCGAGATTTTCTGTGAGAAAAATATTATTCCTTAATGCCATTATCCTAAATTTTAATTTCAAGATTGGAAGAGCGTATTCATATGTATTAAATTCTATACAAAAATCTCATTTGAAATCTAGATAAATTTGAGTAGCTAGCTAGCTTAATCTTCCTCCTAACTAGACTAAATTTCTACATATACTACATCAATAATTCTTATGACATAGTCGACTATATCCTACTTCATTCCTGGCAACATGTATTGACACTTCAAGTCACGGTACATCTTGGTACTCCTGGGATGGATAGATAGCTTGGAGGCATAGGTAGTCTTCAGAACATCCACCCTTAGAGCGACGGAAACCCAAATTTAGTTCTGAAATCTAAACTATCCATCATTTGAAATTTTAAAATTAGAAAATTTGTTAGAAGATAACTTAACTAGATTCTTGGTGAGTTCCAGGTCTGTAGATTGAGCTTCCAAGATTTTTATGAAGATCTAGCAAAGCTCAGATCTGAGCAAGATAAGTGACTTTGCTATAGTAGCTGAGGTGAAGCGACTACATATTATCCATTAATTTCCAACTTGAGGCCATGATTTGGGCCAACACTGCAGACTCCTTTCGGCTTACTCCATAAATGACTACATTTTCTATACAAGGGTGATAAATGATTTTGCAGTTATAGTCCTTCAGGAGATCCATCCAATATCTTTGTCTCATATTTAACTCCCTCTGCGAGAAAATGTACTTTAAACTCTTTTGGCTAGTGTAAATCTTGAAAGTCTGACTAAACAAGTAATGATGACATATCTTCAGGACAAAAATAATGGCCACCAACTCGAGGTCATGAGTATAATAGTTTCACTCATGAGGTTTCATATATCAGGACCCATAAGTGACTAGTCTACCATGTTGCATCAAAACACACCCCAAGCCAATATGAGATGCATCGCAATAAACCTAAAATCTTTTGATATTGTTAGGGAAGATCAACACAGGAGTAGAGGTAAGACGATAGTTCAATTCCATGAAGCTTTCATTAAATTTATAATTCCAGACAAATGGCACGTCGTTTCAGGTGAGTCGAGTTAATAGAGCAGCAATCTTAGAAAATTCATCGATGAATCACTGATAGAAACCTTCCAAGCCAAGGAAACTGCGTACCTCAGCCACATTAGTGGGCAGGTTCTAGTTGATTACTATTTCAACCTTTGATGGATCCACATAAACTCCTTTACTTAAAATTACATGACCGAGGAAGGAAACACGATCCAACCAAAAGGAGTATTTGCTAAGTTTAGTAGACAGTTGATTCCAGTGAAGGGTCTCCAACACTTTAGACAAGTGTACTACATGTTTCTCCAAGCTCTTGGAGTATACTAAGATGTCATCAATAAATACCATAACATACTGATCTAGTGCGTGTCAAAAAACTCTGTTCATGAGGTACATGAAGGCTACAGGGGCATTAGTTAACCTGAATGGCATTACCTTGAACTTGTACATCAAAATATCTTTTTCCTTGACTCTCAACTGGTGATATCCCGTCCTTAGGTCAATCTTGGAGAAGACCATGGTTCCTTGCAATTGATCAAAGAGGTCATCGATCTGAGGTAAGGGGTACTTGCTTTTAATGGTTACTTAGTTAAGCTCCCGATAATCCACGCAGAGTTTGAGGGATCCATCCTTCTTTTTCATGAACAATGCTGGAGCACCCCAAAGAGAATGACTAGGGTAGATATAATTCTAGGTAATTAGTTCAGAAAGTTGATTTTCTAGCTCTGCAAGCTCAGCACAACTCGTGCAATAGGGGGGTTTTGAGTTTGTTGGGTTCCAGGCAGTAATTTAATTAGGAACTCTACCTCTCGTGGGGGAGGTAGACCAGGAAGTTCAATGGGAAAAACATCCAGAAAGTTGCAAACAATCGGTATGGAACACACAGTAGGATCAACATCCATATTCTTATTTATTCAATTATTAGGAAAAATAATAACAATAGATTTTATTACTTTTTTGGGGACCATAAAGTTATAATTTTACTTTCACAATCGATTATTACTCTATACTTTTATAACCAATCCATGCCTAATTCACATCAAAACCTAAAAAATCTAACAACATTATATTCACAAATACTTCTATCCCTAAAGCCTTTATCTTACAATCTTTATATATACAGTGAGCTTCTAAAAATCCCCTAGAGGGAGTTTCTATCGTTAATATTTCTGCTAAAGGTTCTGACTTAATGTCAAGCTTACAAGCAAATGCACAGGAAATAAAAAAGTGAGTAGAAACTGTATCGATCACTGCCTTGGCAAAGGTGTCATGAATAGAAAGCATACCCTGTATAAGAATAGGAGTGGGGAAAACACCAGGTTCATCCATGTGGTACACACGACCTTGTGCTACACGCATGGCCACATCTTTCAGTCACTGGGGGCAATCTTTAATAAGATGTTAGGTGCTTTAACACCGATAGCAGGCGTGATTGATACATCGACAGGATAGGTCACCATGCAAGCAACCACAATGTTGACAGGGTTGAGTAGGTCGGGCAGGCTGACCCATAGGTGGAGGTAAAGTAGGGGGTAGGGTAACTCTAGTTCATTTATTGGGATGGCTACTTACTGGGTTAGGCAATCTCCTTTTAAGCTATTAGGGTTGTTGTTGTTGGGTATGGACTCGGGCAATGCATTAGTGTCTGGCCAGAATGAGTTCTTCGACCAACTGGGCATGTTCTAACACCTCTGTATATGAGCTGAGTCTCATAGATGTCAGCACAAAGGCCCTTTAGAAACTTCCTACCTTTTTAACTTTTAGGGGTGACCATTAGAGGGGCAAACCTAGACAATTGGACAAAACAGGCAGCATATTGGGCAACCGTTAGATTTTCTTGGTAGAGATCCTGAAATTCCTCCTTCTTCTTTTCTCAGACTTAGGCAGGGAAGAACTAATCAAATAATGCATCCATGAAAACTTCCCAGGTGGTAAGGATAGGTAGGACTTCCTTCTTAAGTTGCCACCAGTGTTCTGCTTCATCGTTTAGCGTAAAGGCTGCTAGGAGAACCTTATATTCCTCAGTCAAGTCTAAGATAGAGAAAAGCTTTTGTATCTATAGGATCTAGGCTTTGGCAATTAAGGGGTCAGGGCCACCTTCGAAATGTGGCTAGTTAAGCTTTCTAAACTTTACTATGTTTTGGGAAATGGACCTTTCGGTCGTTCAGTATTATGGGATAGGAGGTGGACAAGGGTTGGCTTGATTTTGTCCTATGGTTGCAGTCAATCATTGGATGGCTCGGAAGAGTTTAGTAAATTCAGTCTTGGTCGGGTGATTCGAGGCTTCAGATCACTTGGTACCCTCACATCATTTCTACAAAAGAAATGAAGACATGAGTGGGTGGTCTAATTTTTCAAAAGAGGACTTATTCTTCTTAGGTACTCTAAGGGTCTTTCTACCTAAGGCCTTAGTGTAATCTGCTCTGATATCATCTGGGACATCCCAATGCTAATTAAGGCATATGGGTGTCATGTATAGAAAAAGAATTAGGAGTGCATGATAAAAATCATATACAATAGAGTAAATTAATACAAATCCCTTACAAATATACGAGTTCTAATTACATATATAACTGAGGCCAGAAGTGGCTACAAAATACAAAAGTCAAAATACAAAAAAGGGACACTTCTTTCACTATTCTATTGGATTCATCAGCGTGCGGGAATGATCATACACTCAAGTTTTATAGATCACAGGATCCTCATAAACTTCAATGGGTAGATCAACTAGTTCTTAATCATTTTCTTCCTCATTTAGGGGGGAGGGGACATGGAAAAAGTGAGTTCCATATGCTCAGTAAGAAAAACAACATTTAAATAATATCGTAAGCTTTTAAAGGTGAATTATTCTTACATAAATACTTATCATTTGGTTACTTCGTAGACCTATCTTACTTTATAAAAAGAATTTTTTATTAGAGAAAAAATCACGTTAATATAATCAAAACAAATGCACATCATACTAAATAATAGAGAAAATCAAATAAATCATGGAATGCTTAGATTTTTGTGTCATGCTTCGTGAAGTCATTATGACTTCCATCTCTAAAGGCAAATACAGATTTATGACTATCCATGTAGAATGATCAGATCATATATAGATAATGACAATTTTCTCAGGAACATTTCTAACTTGCCAAACCATGGTACGATCTATGACCACAGCTATGGGAATCACAATGATCCTATCCGATATTCTATAATCACGATAGTACTTAGCCAAAGGTAATCCTTAATAGATATTCGCGTCACCACTCTCATCAGAGGGTACACCGCCATCCATAGGGAGCGGTTCTCTTACGTCTTTCTAGACCAGATGGGGTTAGGAGAATAAATATCCCTCAGAGATAAAAAGCCTAATAGACACTTGATGCATTATGCATGTTGATACAGATACATACTTCAGACAATTCGTGCTTCATTCCACTTTCATTTTTTTTGTTTCTTTTATTTTCCAGGTACTCACCAGTTTCATATTATTTTAATTACATGCAAATCATCAAGTGTCTATAAATCACATAGCATGCTTGAAATCAAGAATGATGCAAGAACAGGCGAAATCACAAATTATGATTGTGATTTTTCATGTAATGTGTTATGATTTTTTTATCTTTTTATTTCTTTTTGTATTCTTAAATATTATAACTTCATTGTGTGTCTTATTAGAGAGATTATATATATATATATACTTACAATGACAAAAGAATGATTCATCGAATATCACTAATCATGTTTACTTCCCTTTATTTAGTAACGATGGCACTTTATTAATATGTTGTACTTGTGTTAATTGTGTAATTGAATTCTTTTTAAATTAAAAATTATGCTAAATATTTTATTAAAAATTTTACTACACGTAAAATTAAATATTAATGTAAACAATTATGTGAGAAAATGAAATGTTACTATTAAATATCAATATAATTAATTCTATAATCCATGCATAAAACGGGTTGCAAATTTAATTTTAAACAAAGTAACTGAATTTAAGTACTTTTATATTTCACTAAATTAACATGTTCATAAAAAATAAATAAATACATTCAATACATTTTTAATAGAAAATGATTGATATTAGAAGTTAACAGATTATATAAAAAGATATGTAGGTGATAATTTGGCTAATTTGTTAACTTTTTATATAAAATTGCGAGTAGATGTGTTCTTCATTAATGGGAACTGATGCCATCCCTTAATGATCGGGCCAAAGGCCCAGTAGTTCAAATTCTAGGATCTTTACTTCATTGCCAACCACCTTAATAGAAATCGATCCTCCTAAAAGTTAAATATAATTAAGGCATGATAATACTTGACTTTTAAATCAAGTGGTACTTCTCTACCTCTACAAAAATAAGAATTGAAGATTCGACTCTTATGTAACACAAAAATAAATATATAATTTGTTGTATGTAAAAATTAATAAAAATAAATTTTAGTAAAGCTATCATATGTTAAAATTAATTATAATATATCCAAATGAATAATTAAAATTTGAATACTAGACTTACACATGGACGTTGGTGTTATACACTTTAACAGTGGTGTATAAGTGGTTTCATTATATTATTATATTTATCTTTATTTTTAAAAAGTACTTATATTGTGTCTTATGAATTTTTAAAATTGTTGTCGCAAAAGTATAAATTAGTTTTGAATAAGTTATCCCACTAATAAAGGTTAAATACTTGTCATTATCTTTAAGAATCAATTGTGACATCGTACTACAAGTACTAGAGTAACATACTATAATATTAAAAAATTTTAATGTTGTAATTTGTGTCACTAGAGTTAAAGATTGTCTTGTTTTATATCAATAACATTTTTTTTAGTGGCAAGAGACTTTATATCATTGATTTTTGAGTATTTATATATGTAAAAGAAATTCAAAATACTAATTGTTGAAAGTGTTTGAAATTAGTGATAAAAAATATTCTTATGTATTCATTATTCTATGTGATTGTATATATTGTACATTTCTTTTTGCATAAAGTATTAGTTAACTATTCACACATTGTTGAGTTCAAAAATTATTTATTTCAATTTTTTTCCACATTCTGAACATAATAATTGCATCGTGAATTTTATTTATGATGGTTACAGATTCTCCAATATATTTGAGTTATTTAAAATATTGCATGTTTTGACTAAAATAAAATTTTTAGAATTATATTTAAATTTCATATTAATCAAAATATTAATTATTTTAGATATTTGGATTGTATCAGGATTTTCTTTGAGGAAAAAATTATTCCTTAATGTCATTATCCCAAATTTTAATTCTATGATCTAAAGAGCGCATTCATATTTATTAAATTCAACACAAAAATCTCATTTGAAATCTAAACAAATTTGAGTATCTAGCTAGCTTAATCTTCCTCTTAACTAAACTGAATTTCTACATGTAGTGCATCAATAATGCTTCTGTCCTCTTTCAATTGTGTATAAAAAAAAAGAAAAGAAAGGGAAAAAAAAAGCATTATGATAGTATAAAATTATATTGAGCGTGCATATATTTTAACAAATAGTAATACAGCCAAGTCAAGTCAGGGAAAGGGAGAAATTAAAGAATGAAGAGTAGCACTAGCACATGAAATATAAAATATTGAGGTGAAGATTAATTTAAAGAAAATCATAACACAAAGCAATCTAAGTACATGCATGTATGTGACCCAACCACTATGACTCATCTACTATGATGATTACAATTATATAGGCAATGACTTTGATGATTAAGAATATCTCTATGGTGGAATTTAATTCGTTCTTTAAAGTACATCTCCAACAACACCCCAAAAAAATTAAAATTAAATATCATAATACTCAATTCCTAAGGGTAATTAAACACACTGAACCATATCAATCAATTATTCTGGTCATTCTAATCTGTGAGTGGCACCATTATCTCTGCCTGTTCCCTGTTAGACCCTATATAAGGCTGTTGTTGTGCTTGAGGATTCATCCCATCAATGAACCGCATCTGCAACTGTTGCAGCTTCTGCACCATAGAATCCTCCTTGATTTAAGTGAAAGTCTCACCAAAACCCTTCATCACTCCTCAATCTGTCCCCTCCTGAGGTTGAGGTGACTTGCTGAGTGTTTCCATCCTCTTCTGGATTTCTTTGAGGTGTTGTTCGATGAGCCAACCTAAATCGTTGTGATCAATAAGGTTGAGTTGGTGAAGGGACTTCCCGATAAGACTTTAGAACATGATATCCATTATCTCCTTCTCGCGATTATCGTTGCGCTGCTTCTTCAATTGGTTAGTTGCCTTAGTGATCTGGCACCAGAAGCTCTCTTGATTCACCATCTTCTTGTTTTGCTACATCTCAAGCATCCTCTTAAAGTCAACAAGCACGTGTTGGGCTCCAAGAGGGGAAGGCCTAACATCTAGTTGTGAGTCATAAGGGTTGTACATAATTGCACAGGCTTTGACATCACAAAGAATGCTAAGTTCACTCACTTTCTTCATCAGCCCCTTCTTTCTTTTCTTGAATGTAGCTTTTCTTGCAGAGTTATTAGTGATATAAGCAAGCCTAACCTTCTTTCTAGTCATGGTATTTTGTCATGTGTGCCCAAGGGGCGGGAGGGGGTATATATAAAATGACACAAAGGTTGAATAGCAATTAGTAAGGAATGGGGGGCGGAGCATTTTAATATAGTAGAATATACAGTGTAAGGTAAAATGTGGTGCATTCTAAAACTACAAGTGGAATACCAAAATTATCTATAGAAATTTTACGTCTTTAAAAGGGGATATGGGAAAATCTTTTGATTTAAGGTAATGTAATTAAAAAAAAATTAATTAGTAAATTGTTGCAAGGCTGTACTTATATAAAATTATTCAATCATGACCATCCCTTTTAATTAAAAGCTATTGCTTCACTGTAATGCATGTATCTACTTACTCTCTCCTGTATTATCCCCAGCACACATTCACACTTGAAGTCAATTATACATGGCAACCACACCCACCTCCCTATTTTATACACACTCACAAATATTATCTCTTAACCATCAACTAATATGGCCACCACCTAACAATCCAACTTAATTGTATGTCTTGATCTCTTATAATTATCGTAATTTTATTTTTTAATTTTAAAAAAAAATACAAAGACTAGAGATATCTTTTTTTTTTCTATATCAGAGTTCACATTAAGATATCTTTTTTTTCTATATCAGAGTTCACATTACATACTAACAATAATTTAAATTTATACTTTTAAAAGTCAATGGTATTAGTTAGAAAGTTGTTGAACTCAAAAAAATACAACAGGTTAATATATCATTACCTTGTAAACTAATAGGGAATTTTGTAACACTAAAATGTTCTTTTTGAATATACTTGTGACATCCCGAGTGCTAATAGGTGTCAGATACAGATTCAGAATAATGTGGCCATGATAAAATTTATACAGTGGAACAAAATTATTACAAATCCTTTATCAATACATATAAGTTCCAATACATATATATACTAAGGACAGAAGTGGTTGCAAAATATAAAACACAACATAAGAGCCACTTCTTTCACTAGGCTACTAGACTCATCAGAGTACGGGAACAATCATGCACTCAGACTTGTGGATCCACAAGATCCTAATAGACTTCCAAGGGTAGGTCATCTTACAGTTCCTCACTTTCTTACTCATTTGGGGGGAGGCATGGAAAGAGTGAGTTACATATTCTCAGTAAGGAAAACAGTATTAAATTAACATCATAAGATTTTAAAAGTTAATTATTTTGACTTAAGAGCTTACCATTTAACCTCCTCATTTACATATCCCACATTATGAAAAATTATTTATTTATTAAGAAAATGGTACATTAATATAGACAACCAAACATACATCATGCCAGATAATAGAGAAAATTAAATAAATCATAGAATGCTCAAATTTTTGTGTCATTCTTTGCAAAATCGTTACAACTTCCATATCTGATGGCAAATGTAGATTTCCAACTATCCAAGTGGAATGACTAGATCAGATATAGATATGACAATTAGCTTAGGCCCATTTCTGACTGGCCAAACCATGGTACGATCTATGACCACGACCATACCAGCCATACTGGCCCTAACAGATATCTACAGTCACAACATTACTTAGCAACGGGTGACCCCTATAGATAGTGTGATACCACTCTCATCAGAGGGTATACTATCATCCACTGGGAGCAGTCTCTTACATCTTTTTAGACTAGATAGGGGAGGGGGAAACAGATACCTCGAAGGACAAGGGAAACAGATACCCCTTAGAGATAAAAAGGCTAACAAGACACTTGATACAATATGTATGTCAATATAAATACACTTCGAACCATATAGGTTTCATTTTGTTTTTCACTTTTTTTTTTTTTTTATATTTTTTACTTTTACCTATTATATATTATATTTATTAGATAAAAATTCATCAAGTGTTTGCAATTCACAAAATGTGCTTGAAAACAAGAATAATTTGACTCATCTGAATAGAAAGGAATATAAAACAGGGAAAATAAGAATCATATTAAATTAGTTTATCTAAAAATACTCCTTAAGATGTAGAAAGAAATACTAGATTCCTTCCTAAAACCTTAATATTTTCTCCTTTGTTGTTCTCCTTTCTTTCTCTTATTCTCTCCCTATACTACTATATCTCTCTCTCTCTTTAAATCTTTAAAAAATGGAAGAATGGAAGTGTGGAGAGGAAGGGAAGGGGAAGGGTAATTTAGAGAGTTTTGGAACAATTGGATTTGTGCCAAGTGGTAAAATTTGATGAAGAGAGAGGGAAAAAGATGCTCAACACAAAAAATAAGGGAGGTCTGCCTCCTCAACGGGTGATTATGGCGTGCTGCCTGAGGCAGCGACGGTGCACTACCCGAGGTGGCAATGCCCCGACCGGCGCATACAGGAAAAACTCCCGTGGGAAAAAGCCTGTGAGAAATCTGGTTTGCCCTTGTGGGTGCACTTTGAGCGCGCGGATGCACGCACAGTGGCCGCAGAACGTGCGCCTAGCATGCATGTTCCATCCGCATGCACGACGAGCGATCAAGACAAGCATGTGTGTCCTATCGCGTGTAGGTGGGTCATCCGTGCGTCACCTTGTGTGCAAATAGGTCCGCACACTGTACACCTGGAGCTTGTGCATAATAGGTCTGTGTGCACAGCGCCAAGTGCACTAATGCTTGCACACGTGTAGGTGCTAGCCTGCAGTGCACCAGTCGAAGCACTGCCACCTCAGGTAGTGCATTTCTACTACCTTGGGCAACGCTATTGCTACCGGTGGAGGAGGCCCTCCTCCCTCATTTTCCATGTCAAGCATCTTTTTCTCCTCTCTCTTTACCAGATTTTCCAACTTGGTGCGAATCCAATGGTTTTGAAATTTTATAAATTTCCATTCCCCTTTCCTTGCTCTCCACACTCCCATTCTTCCATTTTTTAAATATTTAGAGAGAGAAAGAGAAAGATAGTAGTCTAGTGAGAGAATAAGAAAAAGAAAGGAGAACAGTGAAGGAGAAATCATTAAGGTTGTGGTAAGGAATCTAGTATTTCTTTTTACGTCTTAAGGAGTATTTTTAGATAAACAAATTTATTATTATTGGTATTTTTTCTGTTTTGTATGCTACTGTATTAAAATGAGTCAAATTGTTCTTATTTTCAAGCATACTATGTGAATTGTAGATACTTGATGAATCTGCATATAATAAATATAATATGTAATCAGTAACAGTAAATGTATAAAAGAAAAGAAAACGAGAAAAATGGAATGAAGCCTGTATGGTCCGAAGTGTATTTTTATTGACATGCATATTGCATCAAATGTCTCGTTAGGTTTTTTATCTCTGAGGGATATATATGATATAGGTAAACAAGAAAGTTAAATGGTAAGATAAAATAATTAACTTTTGAAATTTTACGATGTTAATTTAATACTGTTTTTCTTATTGAGCATATGGAACTCACTCTTTCCATGCCCCTCCCCCAAATGAGGAAGAAAGTGAGGAACCATATGCAGACCTATGCTTGGAAGTGTATCAGGATCCTGTGGATCCAAAAGTCTGAGTGCATGACTGTTCCCGCACTCTGATTAGTCTAGTAGAATAGTGAAAGAAGTGGCCCTTATATTTTGTATTTTGTAGCTATTTCTGGTCTCATTTTATGTATATAATGGAACCCATATATATTTGTAAGGGATCTGTAATGATTTTGTTCCTCTGCATAAATTTTATCATGCATTCGTTATTCTTAATCTATATTTGATGCCCATTTGCCTTAATTAGCATTGGTATGCCACAGATGGTATCATAGCTGAATTTTGTAAAATAAATCCCCTGCAGTGAGGCCCAGTGTAGATGAACATTTTAGTGTACCTAGGAAAGAAATAAGTCCTCTTTTTAAAGATTAAACCTCCCACTCATGTCTTTCTTCTTTTTTGTAGGAATGACACGAGGAAGACAATTCGTAGAGTGTACTAAGTGACCTGAAGCCTCGAATCATCCGACCAGGGCTTTATTTGTAGAACTTTTCTGAGCCATCCAAGGATTAACTGCAGCCATAGGACAGAACTAAGAAAACCCTTGTCTACCCCCTTCCCCTAAATTCTGAAACACATATCGGTCTATCTCTCACAATATAGCATATTTTAGGAAACTTAACCCCCCACACTTTGAAGGTGGCCCTGATCCTTTAGTAGCTGAAGTTTGGATCCTACAAATAGAAAACTCTTCTTTATCCTAGATCTTACCGAAGAATAAAAAGTCCTTCTTGCAGCTTTCATGTTAACCAATGAAGCCGAACACTGGTGGTGACTTAAGAAAGAAGTCTTATCAACCCCTACTACCTGAGAAGTTTTCATGGATGTTTTTTTTGATAGCTTCTTCCCTGTCTATGTTTGGAAAAAAAAGAGGACGATTCTAGGACCTCCATCAATGAAGCTTGTCTATAGCCCAATATGCAACCTGTTTTCTTCAACTATCTAGGTTTGCCCCTTTAACGGTCACCCCTGAAAGCTGAAAAGTTAGGAAGTTTCTTAAAAGCCTTCGTGTCGACATTTATTATTGGGTTGCTATATTGAGACCCAGCTCATATGCGGAGGTGCTTGAACATACCCAGTTGGCCGAAGAACTTATCTCGGCCAAGCACCAACGCACCCGAGTTCGTGCCCAATAACAACCCCAATAGCTTAGAAGAAGATTGCCTGACCCGGTAAGTAACCCTCCTAACAAACGAACTAGAATTGCCCTTCCACTTGCCTTGCCCCCACCTACAATTCCACCAGCCCGAGCTAACCAACCCTATCAACATTGTAGTCGCTCACATGGTGACCTACCATGTCAGCGTATCAATAATGCATGCTATCAGTGTGGAAGCACCTAACACCTTATAAAAGATTGCCCTCAGCGATCAAAGGATGTAACCCGACCCGTAGCACAAGGCCAAGTGTACCACTTAGATGAATCTAATGTCTTTCCTACTCCTGTCCTCATCCAGGGAATGCTTTCTATTCATAATAATTATGCCAAGGCTTTGATCGATACTGGTGCAACTCACTCTTTTATTGAATATGCATTTACTTGTAATTTAGAATTTAGACCATAAGCTTTAGGAAAAATGCTAGTGGTGGAAACTCCGTCTAAAGAACTACCAGAAACTCATTGTGTATATAAGGACTATAGGATAAAAACTTTAGGGATAGAAGTATGTGTAAACCTAATACTATTAGATTTTTAGGATTTGATGTAATATTAGGAATGGACTTGTTGGAAAAGTATAGAGTTATAATAGACTATGAAAGTAAAATTGTAACCTTACAACCCCAAAAAAGAAATAAAAGTTATTGTTATCATTTTCCAAACAATTAAACGAATAGGAATATTGACGTTGATCCTACTGTGTGTTCCATAACAATTTTTTACAATTTTTTGGATGTCTTTCCCATCAAACTCCTTGGTCTACCTCCCACATGTGAGGTAGAGTTCTTGATTGAATTGTTGTCTCGAACCCAACTGATCTCGAAGCCCACATATCGTATGAGTCGCACTGAGTGAACAGAGTTAGAACATCAGCTTTCTAACCTTATAACCTAGAATTTAATTCGCCCTAGCCATTCCCCTTGGGGCACTTTGGTGTTGTTCGTAAAGAAAATTGATGTACTCTCCGACTCTGCATGGACTATCAAGAACTCAACCGAGTGACCTTAAAAGCAAATATCTCTTACCTCAGATTGACGATCTCTTCGATCAATTCTAAGGAGCCCAGTCTTCTTTAAGATTGATCTCAGGATCGGGTATCACCAGTTGAGAGTTAAAGAAGAAGATATTCCAAAAACCACCTTCTGGTGCAGATACAGTTTGTACGAGTTTAGGGTGATGCCATTGGGATTAACCAATGCCCAACAGCCTTCATGGACCTAATGAACTGAGTTTTCCAGCACGCATTAGATCGGTACGTCATCGTTTTTGTTGATGACATTGTAGTGTATTTGAAAAGCCGTGAGGAACACATTGTACATTTGGCTGAAATGTTAGAAACTCTCTGCCACAACCAACTTTATGCGAAACTAAGCAAGTGCTCTTTTTTGTTAGATTGAGTTTCTTTTTTCAGTCACGTAATCTCAAGTGAAGGGGTTTCTGTAGACCCATCTAAAGTGAATTCGGTGATCAGCTGGAGTCCATCCACCAATGTGGCTAAGGTACGTAGTTTCCTTGGCTTAGCAGGCTACTACCGATGATTCATTGATGGATTAATCATGATTGCTGCCCCTATGACTCGACTCACCAGAAATGGTAGACCTTTTGTCTTGAATTATGAGTGTACTGAAAGCTTCATGGAACTAAAGCGTCGCCTCACCTCTACTCTTGTGTTTATCCTCCCTGACGATGTTGGAAGATTTTAAGTTTACTATGATGCATCTAATATTGGTTTGGGGTGTGTCTTGATGCAGCATGGTAATGTAGTCCCGACAACTCAAAGTTCATGACTAGAACTACCCTACCTAGGACCTGAAGTTAACAGCCATTATCTTTACCATGAAGATATGGTGGCATTACCTATATGGCGAGACCTTCGAATTCTACACTAACCATAAGAGTCTCAAATATATCTTTTCTCAATGAGAGCTAAACATGAGGCAAAGATGCTGGATGGATCTTTTGAAGGATTACGATTGCAAGATCATTTATCACTCTAAGAGAGGGAATGTAGTCGCCGATGCTCTACGTTAAAAGGAGCCTGCTGTGCTGGCTCAAACCATGGCCTCCAGTTGGAAGATGATGGACATTGTACAATCACTCTACCTTAGCTATTACGGCAAGGGCACCTATCTCACCCAAATTCGAGCAATATCGAATCTCTTTTTGAAGATTTGGGAAGCATTGGCCACAGACCTGAAACTCATCAAGAAACTGGGTAAGTTCACTTTTAATAAATCTCCTAGTTGTAAGATCTCTAATGATAGACTGTTTAGATTTTGGAACTGAATTTGGGTCCCAATTGCTGTACGTACAAATGTACTCGTGACTACTCATGCTTTTAAGTTATCCATCCATCCCAAGAGTACAAAAATGTACCGGGACTTGAAATAACAATCATGGTGGCCAGAAATGAAGAAGGATATAGTTGACTATGTCTCATGATGCCTCACTTGTCTATGGGTAAAAGCAGAACATCAGAGACTTGGTGACTTGCTTCAGGGTCTTCTGATTCCCGAATGAAAATAGGAGCACGTGACTATGGACTTTATCATTGCCTATTTCTAGCCTATTCAAACCACGGACTCCACCGGTAAGTTAGCACGCCTATGTGTTGATGAGATTGTTTGAGTTCATAGAGTTCCCTCATCCATTGTGTCCGACCGTGACCCTCGGTTCACTTCTCACTTTTGTGATAGCTTTCAAGAAGCTTTAGGGTTTTGGTTGTACTTCAGCACTACTTATCGTCCCCAGATGGAGGGTCAGTCAGAACATATGATCTAGACATTAGAAGAAATATTGCTGCTTGCGTTCTTGACTTTGGTGATAACTGGTATGAGTATCTTCCTCTTTGTGAATTTGCTTATAATAATAGTTATCATTCCAGCATCGGTATGGCCCCATATGAAGCATTGTATGGAAGGCCATGTCGTTCCCCTACTTGTTGGAGTGAAGTCAGGAACCAGCGCCACTTGGGACCAGAATTCATTTAGGAGGCCATTGAGAAGGTCGCAATCATCCGCAAAAATTTGGCAACAGCCCAGAGCCGCCAAAAGAGTTACACTGATAATCGTGGGCGACCCTTGAAGTTTGTCGTGGGAGATCAAGTTTTCTTAAAAGTCTAACCCTACAAAGGCAAGATGCAGTTTGGGAAGAGAGAGAATTTTAGCCCTCGTTATGTGGGATCTTTTCCAATCATCGAGTACATTAGAGCCATGACATACTGCCTCACTCTATCCTGAGAGTTCGCATGTCCGCATGATGTCTTTCATGTCTGGATGCTCAATAGGTATCACCATGATCTTTCTCATGTTATTCCTTACGATGAGGTGCACATAAAGGCCGATATGACCTATGAGGAGGTACCCGTGGAAATTCTCGAGTGGACTGATAAGGTCTTATGTAATAAGATGATTTTCATGGTGAAGGTATGATGAGAGCATCATACCCCAGAAAAAGCGATGTGGGAGTTGGAGGATGAAATGAGAAAAAAGTATAAAGACTTATTCAAGACAAATTTGAGGACGAAATTTTTTTAAGGTAAGAGGGATATAACACCCTGCTCATCACTGTGTTAAAATGATTTGAAAAGTCTATTTATTCGGGCCTTTATCTACTTTAAACTTAATTAATTTATGTTGTTTAATATTTATCGTGATTTATGATTTTGGTTGATTTTTATTTATTTAATTTTAATTTTAATTTTATTTTAAATAATTTTATTTTATTTTATTTTAATTAAATTAAATTGAAAATGAAAGTTTAGAAAAAAAATCAGAAAACAACCAATTAGGAAAAAATTCCTACGGGAAAAATCTCGCGAGAAGGTTCGTTTCCCACATGCGCATACGCACACATTGGTTGCGGGATGTGCGCACAGCGCGCACATCCCATCTGCATGCATGCACGCACGATGCGGGGTCACGACCTACGCGCACATCCAGTCATGTGCAGGCGGGCCGTCCACGCATCATCTCGTGCACGGACAAGCGCCACACACTGTGTGCACGCTGTCCGTGTAGCAGGCCTACACGAATAGGCCCTGTGCGCTTGGGGCCTACCCGCAGTAAGCCTGCACTTGCAGGTTAGCCTGCAACACACCAACTGAAGCACTGCCACCTCGAGTAGTGCACCGCCATTGCGTTGGACGATACACTGCTGCTCCCGGTGGAGGAGGCCCTCCTCCCTTATTTTTTGTGTCGAGCATCTTTTTCTCATCTCTCTTCATCATATTTTGACACTTGATGTGAATTCAACAGTTTTAAAATTCTATAAATTGCCCTCCCCCTTTCCTTCCTCTCCACACTTCTATTTTTTAAAGGTTTAGGGAGAGAAAGAGAGATAAAGATAGTAGTTTAGTGAGAAAATAAGAGAAAGAAAGGAGAATGGTGAAGGAGAAATCATCGAGATTTCGATAAAGTCTGAAATGTATTTGTTTTGACATGCATATTGCATTGAGTGTCTCATTAGACTTTTTATCTCTGAGGGGTATCTGTTTCTCCCTCTGCTATTTGGTCTTGAAAGACATAAGAGCACCGCTCCTAGTAGATGACGGTATGCCCTCTAACAAAAGTGGTGTCGTACTATCTGTAGGGGTCACCCGTGGCTAAGTAATTTTGTAATTGTAGATATCTGTTAAGGCCAGTATGGCTGATACAGCTGTGGTCATAGATCGTACCATTGTTTGGCCATCTGAAAATGGGCCTTAGCAAATTGTCGTATTTGTATTTGATCTGGACATTCCACTTGGGTAGTTGGAAATATGTATCTTCCCTCAGAGATGAAAGTTGTAACGAATTCGCAAAACATGATACAAAAATATGAGCATTTAATGATTTATTTCATTTTTCCTATTATTTTGCATGATGTATGTTTGATTTTCTATGTTAACATATCGTTTTCTTAGCAAATAAATAGTTTTTCATAATGTGAGATAGGTAAACGAGGAAGTTAAATGGTAAGATAAAATAATTAACTTTTGAAATCTTACGATGTTAATTTAATACTATTTTTCTTACTGAGAATATAGAACTCACTCTTTCTATGCCTCCCCCCCAAGATGAGGAAGAAAATGAGGAACCGTAGGCAGAGTTACCCTTGGAAGTCTATGAGGATTCTATGGATCCACAAGTATGAGTGCATGACTTTTCCCGCACTCTGATTAATCCAATAGCACAGTGAAAGAAGTGGCCCTTATATTTTGTATTTGTAGCCACTTCTGGCCTCAGTTTATGTATGTATTTGGAACATTATATATATTTTTAAGAGATATGTAATGATTTTATTTCGCTGCATAAATTTTACTAAGCAATCATTATTTTGAATCTGTGTCTGACACCTAATTGCCTTAATTAGCACTTGGGATGCCACAAGTAGGGGCTGTAAATGATTTCACAAGCTTTGACTTTGAATGCTAAGTTCACTCACTTTCTTCATCAACCCCTTCTTTTTATTGAAAGTGGTTTTTCTGGCAAAGGTATTTGTGACATAGGCAAGTTTAACCTTCTTTTTAGTCATGGTGTTAGGTCGTGTTTGGCCAAAGAGCCAGATGGTATATATATAGAATTAGACAAGGGTTAAAGAGTTATTAGTAACGGATGTGAAGTGGAACATTGAATATACCAGGTAAGGTTAGATTAAAACTATAAATGGAGTGCCCAAATCATCTCTAGAAATGTTATGTTTTTAATTGGACATATGGAAATATCTTATGATTAAAGCTAATATAATTTACAAAATTTAATTAGTGAGTTGTTACAGGGCTGCACTTATATAAAAACATTCAATCCTAACCGTCTTTTTTAATTAAAAGCTAATGCTTAACTATAATGAATGTATATATCTACTCTCTCTTATATGTGTAAGTGTGTAAAAAAATGAATTAAACGAGAAGATTGCTAGAATATTTAATTAATTTTCCTTGTATATGGGGGATTAATTAAAAAGAGAGAGAGAGAAAAAAAAACTTGAAATTAGTTGTTAGTAAAACATGGCAATGAAATGGAAGATTGATATTGCTTATAATTAGGCTATTAGAATTGCATATAAATAGATCACCCATCCTTTGTACTAAACAACCCTTTTTTATGATATAGAATATTGATATTGCTTTTGGTAAATTTCTAATATAGTCCTCCAATTAAGATAGTTTGCATTTCAACTGTAAAGTTTTTGTTTTCGTCCCATCAATATGTGCATTTTTAGTTGTGTTTTTCCTTTTTGTGCACATATAGACAAAAAAATATAAAGAAAATGTTGGGGCTTATAGACATGCACTCACAACAATAAGCTTGCTCCAATTCTCACAATCTATAAGTTGTTTATCATCACACTCACACATGTAGGAAGTTGTTTTAGATGTGTAATGTAGAGTAGACTATTTTATGGTTGTTTATGCCACTTTTTATATGATGCTCTTGTTTTATACTCTAAGGTCTCATGTATTTTAAATGATGCCAGTGGTTGGCTTTGGCATATAGGCATACCTTATGGTTGGTTTTGTAAATTTGTGTGTTATTGTTAAGAGATATATTACATTTTAAAAAAAAATATTAATTATAAAAAATGAAAATAAAATTTAGGACTTAAATCTCTATAATAATAATTCATACATTTAATTTATTAGTTAGCACGATCTCCTAAAGAATACATGAGAATGTACACTTTGAATTCAAATATTTTTATAAAGAGAGAAAATACTATTCATATTGTTAAAGAATGATTAGTGTAATTTAATTTTAAAATAAAATAATAAAAGTAATATATATTATTTCTTTTGTATTGACTTATGTAATAGCCAAAAAACTCCTAAAAAAATCAAAGATATATTTCCTGCCAATTTTATGCAGTAATAATATAAAGGTGTTGTCTCTTTTTCCGTTAAAAAAATGATACTAGTATGGTACTAAAATATATGCCTTTTGAACCTCGACAATCCATATTTACCTTTAAGATAATTAACTTTTTTTTAAAATTGAAATAAAATTTATCAGTTGTAATTAACCATTAGAAACATAACGAGAAGTGCCGTCAACAATACATCTATCAACCGCAATAGAGATTGAGAAAACAAGAAGGAAAAGTCATGTTCAAAAAACAATTAGAAAGAAATAATCCATCATCCATTACTGATTCCAACCTTTAAGTTAATTACGATATGTTATAGATTGCATGCTGGTGTACATATAAATAACAAAACGTAGCTAAAGATTATATATCTGTGTGTATACATATAAAGCAATACTTATTCTACTTGCTATTTAAACAGCATTGCTATTGTATCACACTAATATTACATATTTAACAAATTAAACAAGATACTGTCAAAACTACTTAAAAGAGCCAGTTGCAAGTGTACACATATACTTCTCATCAACACTCTGAATTGGTAGTATATATATGACTATAATTTTTTTGTTTTTTAAAATATAAGGAACAAGGATAGATTATTCTATATATCTATTAGTTAGGTAGAACTCGAAATAAATCCAACGAAATAATTAAACAATATATTTATAATTTTAGTGTATCTTTCTATATTCATGCTTTCATATTAATAAAAATATAAATTATTTGAGATATTTCGATTAGATCGAGATTTTCTTTTGAGGAAAATATTATTCCTTAATGCCATTATCCTAAATTTTAATTTAAAGATTGGAAGAGCATGTCCATATGTATTAAATTCTATAAAAAAATCTCAATTGAAATCTAAATAAATTTGAGTAGCTAGCTAGCTTAATCTTCCTCTTAACTAGACTGAATTTCTACATATACTACATCAATAATGCTTATGTCATCACTCCATTATGTACAAAAAAAAGAAAAGAAGAGAAAAGTGCATTATGATAGGTTAAAATTACATTGAGCATGCAGGTATTTTAACAAATAGTTGTAGCCACATCAAGCAGGGGGAAGAGAGAAATTAAAGAACGAAGAGTTGTACTAGTACAAGGGATATGAAATATTAAGGAGAAGATTAATCTGAAGAAAATCATAATGCAAAGTAATCCAAATCCATGTATGCATGCAACTCGATGACTACGACTATGATGATGACAACTACGACAATTATGATGACTATAACTATTAAGACGACGATTACAATGACTAAGAAACTAACAACATATATTTATTGTGGAATTTAATTGCTTATTTAAAGTACATCTCCAACAACACTCCAAAAAATTCAAAATTAAATATCATAATACTTGATTCCTAAGGGTAGTTAAACCCACTGAACCATACCAATCTAATTTTTTAGTTGTTCTTATTCGTGAATGGCACCATCATCTCTGCCTATCCCCGTTTGCTCCATGAGTTTGCTGTTGTGCTTGTGGGTTCCTCTCGTCAACGAACCATGTCTGCAGCTGGTGCAACTTCTGCACCGGATAATCCTCCTTGATCTTAGTGGATGTCTCCCTAGGACCCTTCATCACTCCTGTGTCTGTGGCCTCCTAAGGCTGGAGTGACTTCCATAGTGTTTTAGTACTCTTTTGGATTTCTCTGAGACGTTATTCGATAAGCCAACCCAAATCATTGACATCAATGAGGTTGAGTTAGTGTAGGGGATTCCCGTTAAGACTTTGGAACATGATATGAGTGATTTCTTTCTTGCGATTGTCCTTCCACTATTTTTTCAGTTGATCGGTTGCCTCGGTTATCCTTTTGCACAAAAATCTCTCTTGATTCACCATCTTTTTACTTTGCTCCATCTCAGGCATCCTCTTAAAGTCAGCAAGCACGTGTTGGGCTCTAAGAGGGGGAGGCCAAACCTCTGGTTTTGAGTCATAGGGGCTATAAATGATTACACAGGCTTTGACATCACAAAAAGTGCTGAGTTAACTCACTTTTTTCATCAAACCCTTCTTCTTTTTTTGAACGTTGCTTTTCTTGTAGAGTCATTAAAGATATAAGCAAGCTTAACCTTCTTTCTAGTCATGGTGTTTTGTCATGTCTGGCCAAGGAGCGAGGGGGGATATATATAAAATGAGACAAACATCCAATAGTTATTAGTAAGGAATGGGCAGTGGAGCATTTTAATATTGTAGAATATATCATATAAGGTAAGATGTGGTGCATTTTAAAACTTCAAGTGAAATGTTCAAATTATCTCCAAAAATATTATGTCTTTAATAGGGGATATGGGAAAATCTTGTGATTTTACGAATATAATTCACAAAATTTAATTAGTAAAATGTTGAAAGGCTGCACTTATTTAAAATCATTCAATCATGACTGTTCCTTTTCATTACAAGTTATTGATTCACTGTAATGCATTTATATACTTACTCTCTCTTGCATTATCCCCAGCATGCATTCACATCTTACCTAAACAATTATGTGAGAAAATGAAATGTTACAATTAATATCAATATAATGAATTCTATAATCCATACATAAAACCAGCTGCAAATTTAATTTTAAACAAAGTAACTGAACTTAAGTACTGCTATATATCACTAAATTAACGTATTCACAAAAAATAAATAAATATGTTCAATACATTTTTAATAGAAAATGATTGATATTAGAAGTTAACAAATTATATAAAATGGTATATAGGTGATAATTTGGCTGATTTGTTAACTTTTTATATAAAATTGCGAGTTCACATGTTCTTCATTAATGGGAACTGATGCCATCCCTTAATGATTGGGCCAAAGGCCCAATAGTTTCAATTCTAGGATCTTTACTTCATACCAACCACCTTAATAGAAATCAATCCTCCCAAAAGTTAAATATAATTAAGCCATGATAATATTTGCAAGTGGTAATTCTCTACCTCTACAAAAATAAGAATTGAAGATTCGACTCTTATGTAACACAAAAATAAATATATAATTTATTGTACGTAAAAATTAATAAAAATAAATTTTAATAACTCTATCATATGTTAAAATTAATTATAATATAACCAAATGAACAATTAAAATTTGAATACTAGACTTTTCAAATGGATGTTGGTGTTATACACTTTGACAATAGTGTATATGTGCTTTCATTGTATTATTACATCTATCTTAATTTTTAAAAAGTACTTATATTGTGTCTTATGAATTTTTGAAGCTGTTATCTTAAAGGTTAAATACTGGTCATTATCTTTAAAAATCAATTGCAACAACGTACTACAGATCCTAAAGTAACATATTATAATATTAAAAAAAATTTAAAGTAGTAATTTATGTCACTGTAGTTAAATATGGTCTTGTTTTATATCAGTAACATTTTTTTTTAATAGTAAGAGACTTTATATCATTGATTTTTGAGTATTTATATATGTAAAAGAAATTCAAAATACTAATTGCTGAAAGTGTTTGAAATTAGCTGTCAAAAATATTTTTCTGTATTTATTATTCTATGTGAATGTATATATTTAAATATGTATATGTATATGTATATGTATATATTGTACATTTTTTCTTGCATAAAGTATTAATTAACTATTCACAGATTGTTGAGTTCAAAAATGATTTATTTAAGTTATTTTCTATATTCTGAACATAATAATTGCATCATGAAATTCTATTTATGATCGTCAGGGATTCTCCAATATATTTGAATTATTTAAAATATTGCATGTTTTGACTAAAATAAAATTTTAGAATTATATTTAAATTTCATATTAATCAAAATATTAATTGTTTTAGATATTCAGATTATATCGAAATTTTCTTTGAGAAAAATATTATTCCTCAATGCCATTATCCCAAATTTTAATTCTATGATCTGAAGAACGCATCATATTTATTAAATTCTATACAAAAGTTTTATTTGAAATCTAAACAAATTTGAGTATCTAGCTAGTTTAATCTTCCTCCTAACTAAACTGAATTTCTACATATAGTGCATCAATAATGTTTCTGTTTTCTCTTAATTGAGTATAAAAAAAAATAAGAGAAAGAAGAGAAAATGGCATTCTGATAGCATAAATTTATATTGAGCACGCGTATATTTTAACAAATAGTAATACAGCTATGTCAAGCTGGGAAAAGCGAGAAATTAAAGAATGAAGAGTAGCACTAACACAGAAAATATAAAATATTGAGGTGAAGATTGATTTAAAGAAAATCATAACACAAAGTAATTTAAGTACATGAATGTATGTGACCCGACTACTATGTCTGTGAGGATGACTGCTACAACAATTATGATGACTACAACTATTTAGGCAATTACTATGACGACTAAGAAACTAACAACATATCTCTATAGTGGAATTAATTGGTTATTTAAAGT
>NW_019014507.1:57044-67792 GCF_000150535.2 Carica papaya
CATATGTGTATGGAAGGGTGAGCATCTAAATTTTTATGATGTATAGGTAAATATCAATGGAAAGAAATATATCAACAAGAAAAACACAACTTTTGATGGTCTTGTCGTATCATGTCATATAATTAATTTTTTCTTTATGAATTATATAACATATATATTGCAATTATAATGAATTATATAGCATATGTATAATTAATTTACATATTGATCAATTCAAATAAAAATTATTATAATTAAACTAATTATCTCCCTAATTATTTAACGAATCCTTTGGCATATTAACCTAGTTTCCTTAAATATAGATATGGGAATAAATTATTTCAAATTGTATACTATATATATGATTTGATGCACTAAAATATTATGTGTGTATATATTTTCTTCTATATACAATTAAAGATTTAAATAAAAGATTTTGTATCCAGCATTCAATATTCAAAAAAGTGTAATGCATATATATACCTGCATATAAAATTGCTCTCCTTTTTTACCTTCTCCCTAACTCAACTTTTAGGGAGATTCATTTTATAATTAACAATGTGCATTTGGAACTCAGCCCACAATGTGATGAACAGGCTATAGAAATCTTTATTTTTATATATATACGATTCGGTAAGAAGGAAAAGTTGAGCCCCTATTATGTGGTACCTTTTCATATCATGGAATGTGTTGGACCTGTGGCATACCACCTTGTTCTACCCCGAGAGTTTACGAATCTCCATGATGTTTTCCATGTTTCCATACTCAAAAGGTACCACCCTGACCCTTCTCACATCATTTCTCACCAAGAGATGCAGGTTCAAGCTGATATGACATATGAGGAGCTCCCCACAAAAATCCTTGATTAGACCAACAAGGTTTTGCACAACAATAGGATCCCCATAGTGAAGGCGCAGTGGCAATACCACACTCAGAAAGAGGTGACGTTGGAGTTGGAGAGTGAGATGAGAGAGAAGTTTTCAGATCTATTCATGACGAATTTAGGGGACCAAATTTTCTAAGGTGAGGGTAATATAACACCCTGAAAACCTTCGCGCTTAATTTATAATAAGAACCCCTATTTATTTGAGCCCTAAGTTTATTTAAAACCCCTTAATATTTTATATTTCTTATTTTAAGTTTTGTATTTTATTTGATTTAATAATTCTTAAAATTAATTATTTTATTTTCTCATAGGAAAAATTTTATTTTATTTATTATTTAGATAAACTTTAGGAAAAATGGAGAAAAAGGCATAAAATCCCGCATGAAAGATCCTACCTGTGCAGACTTCGCATGCCACGTGCGTGGCTAGCACTGTGGTGCTCGTCCCGTCCATGGGGGTTGTGAGGCACGGTCTGTGTGTATAACACATTGCACGTAGATGGGTGCAGCTCCCGCGTGCCTTGTGCGCGTCCGCACAGTAGGCCTATGGTATAAGCCCACACATAGTAGAAAAATTTTCACTTAAGAGACGTGTTGTCGTTGTTTGGGTTGCATGCCTCTAATTTTCACGTCGCCATCACATCGTATCATCCACCTGTTGGTCACATCCGTCAGTTGTCACATCACATCTTTCCCATTAATTTTCTCTCTCCTCACTAGATTTTGCCACTTGGCACAAATTTGACGGTTCTCATTTTTTATAAAAATGACCCTCCCTTCACCATTTTTCCATCACTTCTATTTCCATTCTTCCATCCTCTAAGAGATTTAGAGAGAGAGGGAGCTATCTAGAGGAGAGGGAAAGGAGAAGAAGAAGAAAAGGCGTAGAAAACATCGAGGTTTTAGTAAGGAATTCAATATTATTTTTAAACCTCCTAAGGATCATTTCTAGAATAAAATTAATAAAGTTTAAATTAGTGATTTCATGGTTAAGTTTTATGCCTAAATAAAGTAATTTCATGTGTTAACACATGTTCTATGATCGTGTATGAACTTGTTAATTTGCATGTGTTAAATGAAATAAATATTTATATGTGATGTAATTAAATTGTTAAAAAATGGTTAAGCATGAAATGATGTATAGACATGAGAAACATGTATTGATATTGGCATACATAATGCATAAAGTGTTTTGTTAGGCTTTTTATCGTTGAGGGAGTTTCTGTTTCTCCCCCATCTGGTCTGAAAAGACATGAGAGGATTGCTCCCTGTGGATGACAGCATACCCTCTAACAAGAGTGGTAATGCGATATGATTGTAGGGGTCACCTTGGGTGAAGTACGGTCGTAGCCATAGTTAACATGTAGGACCACTGTGGTTGGCACGGCCATGATCATAGATCGTGTAATAGTTTGGCAAGGTATAAATGTGCTGTTGGTTTAACAAGCAATAAATGTGTTGTTAGTTTAGCAAGATGCAAATTGCTATTACAAATGAAATGTATTTGTCATTCCATATAGGTAGTTAGGAGTCCGTATCCCCGTCAATAGATGGAAGTCAGAACAACTTCGCAAAGAATGACACGAAAAATAGTGCACATCATGATTTATTTGATTTTCTCTATTTTCAGCATGACATACTTGATTGATATGATATGGCCATGATATGATGTTTTCTTTAAATAAAATAAATTACTTTCATAATTTAATAAAGAACCCTAACATGACTCTTGATGGTAAGAAATGGTGATACCTTTAAATTACCTTTTAAATTTTATGATGTTCTTTAAATACTGTTTTCTTACTGAGCATATGAAACTCACCCTTTCCATGCCTCCCTCCATATGAGGAAGATAGAGAGGAACCGATCGCTGACCTACTCCTTGAAGTTTGAGAATCCCGTGGATCCATAAACTTTTATAAGTGCATGACTTGTCTCGCACTCTGATGAGTCCTTTTACATAATGATAGAAGTGACCCTTTTCGTATTTTGATATTTTGTATTTTTTCGCCACTTCTGGCCTCAGTTATATATATAATTGGGAACTCATATATTTTGTAAGGGATCTGTAATAAATTGCTTCGCTGAATATACTTAACTATTACGCACTTATAATCTATTTCTGTATTTGGCACTCTTATGCCTTAAATAACATTTGAGATGTCACAAAAGGTATCTCACTTTTCAGAAAAATATTACTTTTAAAATATAGAATTGAAATTTAGGATTTAGATTTTATAGTAACAATTCATGCATTTCATTAATTAGATGACACGACCTCTTAAAGATAATCTACAAAAATACACAATTTGAATCTAAAATCTCTTATAAAGAGAAGAAATACCAATCATATTGCTAAGAAAAGATTAGTATGATTCAATTTTAAAATGGTATAATAAAAGTAATATATATGAATGCTTTTTATTGATTTTTGTAATAGCTGCAAAATTCTTAAAGAAATCAAACATATATTTCCTACAATTTTAATGCAGTAAAAATATTAAAGTGTTATCTCTCTTCCAATAAAAAAATGATACTAGCCTGGCACTAATATATATGTCTTCTCCTTGACACTCTATAATAGCCTTTAAGATAATTATTTTTTGACAAAATGAAATAAAATTTAACAATAGCAATTAACCATTACAAACACAAAAAAGAACCATTAAACAATACATATGATAACCACAATATAGATTGAGAAGAAAAAGAAAAAGGTACAACCATGTCCCAAAAACAATTAGAATGAAACAATTCATCATCCATTACTGATTCCAACCTTCAAGATAATTATGATATTCTACAAATTGTATACTGGTATACATATAAAAAACTAAAACCAGTTAAAGATTATATACATGACGGGCAAATTTGCAAGTGCACAAAATCGTTCAAATAATAAAGTACTAAGCAGAGTATCATCCTACAAGGATTATATATCAAGTGCCAGAATTATAGAAATCCTATTATTATCTAGAAATCAAAATTTAATAATAATTTAATCAAAGCAAAATAATTAAATTAATGAAAACTATTGATGTAAACCCATCAGAGTAATTGATTTCACCTTAATCTTAGGTATCCGAGTTTTTATTTCATAGTCAATTTAATCTAGTCTGTAATGATCGAACAAACCTAATGTATTGTTTCCCTCCCAATATTTGCTAGGTTTATTAATTAACAACTACTAATATTTTATAACAATTATTAATTTGATTCTATTAAATATGTGATAATTCAATTTCTCCATGTTAACTCGAATATATAACTCCCGTTCAAATTACAATTAACGATTAACAATATCGATCTAATTAATAAAATTTCATTCCTGCTACTCTGAAACCACCAATAACAAATTAAGTCGTGAGTTGGCCAAATCTCATGTCCAAATTAATTTTAATATTTGTAAATTGCAACTAGAAGGAAGCTAAAATTAAATTTCAAGTGTACTTTCGATTCATGCTACATCAATCACTCGAATGAAGGAGATTTAACCAGACATTGTAGATTGAGCAATAGAACTTATAATTAAAAAAATATAATAATGTAATAATAAAAAACAAATTTCCAAAAAATTTCAAACACGAGTTTGTTAAAAAATCATGAAAAATTTCATCCCAAAAATCTATAATTTGAAAGCAAAAATAAAAATAAAAGTAAATTACTTGATTAATTTTTCTCAACTTTTCCTCCACTGCTCAGCTCAAAGCCCACTTTTGTTTTCTGTTTTGGCTTCTTCTCCACCAGATTTGGGTTCACGTCGGCTCCCCACCATATATGGGTTTACCTTTGCTCCTCTTTTAATGTTACAAATCTGATTCCTTTTGTAGGTGGTAGAAAGAGAGGAGATAGGGTTTTGCATGCCTCCTTTTTTCACTTTTAACTACCACCTTTTTTCCTTTTTAAAGCTCCTCATTTTTCCTCTTCAAAGATGCTTCCTTTTCCCTTTTCAAAGCTACTTCATTTTTCCTCTTCAGAGCTGTTCATTCTTCATGTTCAGAATTGCTCCCTTTTTCCTTTTCGGAGTTGCTTCCTTTTTATTCTTCAGAACTACTTCATTTTTTCTCTTTTCTTCTCTTTTCAATCTTTTTCTCTATTTTCTTCATGACACCTACATCGAGAATTTTTTTCATTAAATGACTTTAACTTAAAATTAATTCAAAAATTATTCTAAATTTAAGTAAAAAGGGTATAAAAATATAATAGAAATCGAACACATCAATATACATCTGTGTATACATATAAAATAATATTATTTTACTTGCCACCTAAGCAATCACAATAATATAACATATTTAGTACACTATACAAGATATTGTCTAAACTAGTTGAAGGAGCAAGTAGACAGTGTGCACATGTAGTTCTCATTAGCACTCTAAATTGGTAGTATATGTGTGAATGTAATTTTTTTATTCTTCACAATATAGGGAGCAAAGATAGATTATCTACATATCTATTAATTAGTTAGAAGCTGATTTATGACTTAATTTAATGTATTTTGCCAGATACATGTATAATATTCATATTAATCAAAATATTAATTGTTTTAGATGTTATGATTGTACCAAGACTTTCTTTGAGGAAAAGATTACATGTTAATGCCACTATCCCAAATTTTAGTTCCAGGATCCAAACATCGTATCCATATCTATTAAATTTTATACAACAATCCCATTTTAAATCTAAAAAATTTGAAGGAGCTAGCTAACTTCATCTTCATCCTAACTAGATTGAATTTTTACATATACTACATCAATAATGCTTTTATCCTTGCTACATTATGTATAAATAAAAAAGAAAAGAAAAGAAATGTGATGTTTTGATGCCAAGCAGGGCACCAACGTCCAAATGAGTAGACATAAAATAGATATTTATATTGCAGCAGAACTATACATCCCATAAAAAATTTACAAAAGACTGTATCTTGGGCAGTCAGGCCATCTACCTTTTAAAATACAAAATATTAGATAGCATAATTATAAAAACTAGCCTCAAAGTTTAAAACAAAATACAAAGTTTGCTCTAAACTATTCCTCTAGAAAGGAATCTAAACATGGTTCTTCAGAATTTTCTTCCAAATCTACATCTAAGGGAGGTTTGCATATAGGTGAGTTCCAATACTCAATAAGACAAATAGAAATAATGCAACACATATATGTTTTAAAATATTCATTAATGCGCATTTGGTAAAACATTAATTTTAAGTTCAATTAACAAATTCAAATAAAAATTTATCGCTAACTATTCATATCCAAATCAAATATAAAATTCGTAAGAATCGTCATGAAGACGCTCAATAATGTATTCAATGGGTTTATACAACTCACGCATGCAGGAAGAAACTCCTCTTCTGAAACAATTTTGTTTTATACTAATTTATTATATTAATTTATATTATACTGACTACAAACCTACGTGTGCAGCCGCTTACATTTAGTTCTTGAGAGAACAAACGAGATATCGATTAGTCATGTCTTGGTATACAGATAGATATAAACATACATTAACAAATAATAAATACAAATATAAATCTCTTAGGTCTCTCAGGTTGCATCATTCATGCCCTTGAGCCTTAGAGCATGAATATCAAATCATTCAAAGTCACAAGGACAATTGAACTACCGTTTTGCTAAGGGATCAAAACCAGCACCCATATTATAACAACCCGCTCATCACTATGCTGAATGTGTATCTTGAAACCCCTATTTATTCAGGCCTTAAGGCCACCTAAACTCATTTAAATTTATCTTGTAGTTCATATCGTATTTCAAATTTTAAATTCACAATTTTAATTTATTAAAATTTTGTTATTTTATTAATTTTTATTATTATGATTATCTTATTTTATTTTTGTTGTATTTTTATTTAAAAATAATTTTCAAGAAAAAGAGAGAAAATGGGGCAAAATCTCGTGAAAAAATGCCTGTGGGAGAGGCTTGCCCGCACAAGGCATGAGGCTGATCTACGTGCGCATCCCATCACACGCAGATAGGGCAGTATGCGTGCACATCCCATTGTGTGTGGACAACGCCAAGCACCGTCTGCGGTGTGCGTGCATTGTTCGCGCAATAGGCTTGCACGCAGTGCCCTATATGTTGTAGGCTTTGCGGGCGCAAGATAAACCGACGCCTGCAGTGCGCGGCTGGCATGGTGAGGCACACTACTACCTTGGGAAGTGTGCCACCACCCTCTTGGGTACCATGTGCTACCTTGGGCGGTGTGCTGCTACCTTTGGTAGAAAGCTGCTACTGGTGGAGGATTGTTCCTCAAGTTTTTGCACTACCATTGCATCATGTTGAATCACTCATCCTCCACTCAACTTTCGTTCTCCTCATCAGATTTTTAACTTGATGCAAATCCAACAGTCCCTATTTTTTATAAATAGGAACCCCTTTCTTCCATTTTCCTCATTACTTTTATTTCATTCTTCCATCTTCCAAGAGCTTAGAGAGAGAGGGAGTGATCTAAAGGGAGAAGGAGAAGAGAAGAGAAAAAAAGGTGTTGAAAAATTAACATGAATCCGATGATAATTTTCTAAAATTTATATAAAAAAAAGAAAGAAAGAGAAGGGGAATGAGCCTAAATGGTCTAAAAGGTATATGTATCTGTATTGACATGCGTAATGCATCAAGTGGCTCGTTCAGCTTTTTATCTCTGATGAGTATCTATTTCTCCCTCCCCCATATGGTCTGAAAAAATGTGAGAGAACCGCTCCCTGTGGATGACAGCATACCCTCTGATGAGAGCGCTGACATGAATATCTATTAGGTGTCATCTTTGGCTAAGTACTACTGTGGCTATAGAATATCTGATAGGACCACTATGGATGGTACAACCGTGGTCATAAATTTTACCATGGTTTGGTTAGCCGAAAATGTGCCTAAGCGAATTGCCATAATATATTTGATAGGGTCATTCTACATGGGTAGTCGAAAATTCGTATCTGCCCTCAGAGATAGAAGTCGAAACGACTTTGCAAAGCATGACATAAATTTCTGAGCATTTCATGATTTATTTGATTTTCTCTATTGTTAAGTACGAATTTGATTTGATTGTTGTGACTGTGACATGATGTTTCTTTTAATAAATAAAATTATTTTTATAAAATAAGAAAGAACCCTAACGTGACTTGATTGTAAGTATTAATGACATAATTATTCACTCTTAAAATCTTACGATGCTATTTAAATGTTGTTTTTCTTACTGAGTATATGAAACTTACCCTTTTCATGCCCCCCCAGATGAGGAAGATAGTGCGGAATCTATCACTAACTTACCCCTTGAAGTATATGAGGATCCCATGGATCCATAAACCTTGAGTGCATGAGTTGTCCCACTCTCTGATGAGTCCAATCGCTTAGTGAAAGAAGGGACCCTTTATATTTTGATATTTTGTATTTTGTTGCCACTTTCGGCCTCAGTTAGATATATATATATATGTAATTGGAACTTATATTTTGGCAAGCGATTTATAATAATTTTCTCCGCTGCAAACAATTTTTATAATGCACTCGTAATGTGTTTCTATATCTTTCACCCTTATGCCTTAATTTGCATTGGCAATGTCACACATATTCTAGTAGTTCTGAAACAAATAATCAAAAATAAATACCCCTCAAAGAAAATACATTGAACCAGATTTAACTAGACTCTGTGTTTGTTAAATTTTGACTTTTTATTTTACTAGTTAACTTTTTAAATTCTTTTATTCTTTTTTTATTTTTTCTTTAGTCTTTTAATTTCAAGTTTTTTCAAACGTTAATTCTCCTTCTTTTAATTTCTAGTTTTCTCAAACGTTAATTCTTCTTCTTTTATAATTATTTATAGATTTAAAATTTCTTTCTTACAAGTTTTTAATTTATAAAATTATTCTTAGAATTTTAAGATTTTATTAGTTTTATTAGATTTATTCTTTAAATTAACCAAATCATTTTTTATTATACCAAATTTCCAATTTGTACCAATATTCCTAATATACTAATTCGTCCAAAATTTACTTAGTTGATCAAATTATAGATTTTATTTATTTATTTTACCTTGTGCCTGAGGGAATTTATACTCCTACCCACACCCGCAGTACGGGGAGCACATATTCAAAGACCCTTCAGCATCCGTAGAAGCTTGATAGGTTAAACAACGCCCAAGGCTTGCTGAAATGTGCAGCTGCTTGGAATGTAGTGGCACTCCCACACACAAACTCTGTGCCCAAATGCGCACCAGCATGCATCGCAGTGCCAAGAACATGCCCGCACGACTATGATGAAAACAACTACAATTATTATGATGATTACAACTATTAAGACAATAACTACAAGTCTGACAACCTATCTATGTGTTGGATTGTAATCGGTTATTTACAGTACATCTCTAACAACATCAAAAAATATTTTGATTTAAGAAAATGTTTCACAAAATTTAATTAGTAAGTTGTTGCAGGGCCGCACTTATACAAAATTCCTTAAATCATGACTGTCCTTTTTAATTAAGAGCTAATGTTTCACTATAGTTCATCTATATATCTAGTCTCTCCTACATTATTTCATTTAGTATGCAATATGTCGAATATCATTATATGAGTGCATGTGTATTTGATTTTGTCTTTGTAGAATAATATTTTAATTACAATTATTAAAGTCAAAATATATATCTATTTCACAATAAATTATGTATATTTAGTAGATAATTAGTTACTATATGTAATCGGGCTTCCATATTTTGCATTCTTTATACATATCAAAACTGATATTTTTTTCATGAAGCTGTAGTAAACAATCAGTAATTATTTTTAAAAAGAAGATTTATTTGAAGATTGTATGTGTTGAAAAATATTTAAAATACATAATAAAGCATATGAAAGAAGGAAAAGAAGAAGAAAATTATGTATCTTTGCTTTCAATCACATACATGGAACTAATAAATCTACTACACTAATGATAAGATTGTTTTCTTTCTTTTTTGAAATAAAATAAATCTATTAAGACAAATTAATTATAATTCTATCCTACTGATCATGTTCTTTTAAAACATAAACTTCATATAAAATAAAGACATGAGATCACATATAACTATTTTCTCTACATATGTTTGTGTATGTGAGTGCCTTTTTCATGTATATCTTTAAAGGGGAAAAGAATGTGGAAGTCTATAATGGTTTTGTATTGGAAAAGCACGTATAGATGGAAAAACTCATGTAAGGAAATTTTTTTTTGTTCTCAATAAGCATATATGTTTTATATGTTCAATATATATACATAAATGTTCTAATGAATTTCATTTTTAATATATATTGTGGGCAAGGAAATTTGATTGTAATCTTATTTGTTTGATCAACCTGGGGAACAGTGAAAATGTATTGTAATTGACAAACTTGATAAGAAATGCCTACTATTTTATCATTTAAACAAAATAAGTATGAGAAGTAGGATGGATATTTTGTCATGTGTGCCCATGGGGCGGGAAGGGGGTATATATAAAACGACACAACGGTTGAGTAGCCAATAGTAAGGAATGGGGACGGAGTGTTTTAATATAGAAGAATATACCATGTAAGGTAAGATGTGGTGCATTCTAAACCTGCAAGTGCAATGCCCAAATTATCTCCAAAAATGTTATGTCTTTAATAGGGGATATGGAAAAATCTTTTGATTTAAGGTAATGTAATTAAAAATTTAATCAATAAATTGTTGCAAGGTTGTACTTATATAAAATTATTCAATTGTGACCATCCATTTTAATTAAAAGCTATTGCTTCACTGTAATGCATGTATCTACCTGTTCTCTCCTGCATTATCTCTAGCATGCATTCACACTTGAAGTCAATTATACATGGCAACCACACTCACAAATATTAATTCTTAACCATCAACTAATATGGCCATCACCTT
>NW_019014507.1:67989-120377 GCF_000150535.2 Carica papaya
ATAAAAATAATAGTTTTTTTTAATGCTAAATTTCTAAAATAGATTGGTTTTTACCCTCTCATGTCTTTTCTCTACTTTTATCGGTTTGATCATTATATTTTTTATATAATTTTTATTCAACTAAATTGGCTTATATATTTCACAACACAAGAACAAATATTAATCGCAATATATATCTATATATATATATATATCATAACTAAGTTTTTATGGTATTAGAATACTGTTGGAGTTTAAATAGTAATTATGTTTTGCAAGGAAAATTTAGAAATCTTACAAATTAAAGTTTGAATGTTGAGCAAATTAACTATAAACCAAGTACGGGCCAGATATTTGTTGTCTGATCCAGTTGATAGATACATCTATATATATATATACATGTAATATATAAGGTAGAGATGGAAGGAATACATGTTAAGATAGGTAAATATATATTGAGATGTTTGTATATGTGTATGGAAGGGTGAGCATCTAAATTTTTATGGTCTATACGTAAATATCAATAGAAAGAAAAATATCAACCAGAAAAACACAACTTTTGATGGTCTTGTTGTATCATGTCATATAATTAAGTTTTTTTCTTTATGAATTATATAATCATATAGATTGCAATTGTAATGAATTATGTAACATATATATAATTAATTTACATATAGATCAATTCAAATAAAAATTATTATAATTAAACTAATTAGCTCCCTAATTATTTAATGAATCCTTTGGCATATTAACCTGGTTTCCTTTCAATATAGATATGGGAATAAATTAGTTCAAATTTATACTATACATATGGTTTGATGCACTAAAATATTTTGTATGTGCATATATTTTCTTCTATATACAATTAAAGATTTAAATAAAACATTCTGCATCCAGTATTCAATATTCAAAAAAGGAGAACTTTATTGTGCAATTTATATTTTTAATATAGTATTGTAACGACCCCGGAATCCAAAAATAAATATATAATAATTTAAATGTGGAAGCGAAATAAAATTTAAGGTTTACATCCCTTACACAATAACTTAAAAGTGCTAAACAAATATTATGGAATAAAATTTCTGAAAGAAACACGAGAAATAAGAAAAGTAAGAGAAAATATAAAGTATCTAGCATCTACTCGCAGTCTTCTTGTGGATCGAGGTCGGGAATCAGGTCCTCTTGATATGAAAAAGTTAAATAAGGAATGAGCTACACTAGCTCAATAAGGACATCACACTATATCACCGACACAGAAGTAAAGGTTAGTAGAAAATCAAAACAACTAATGGAGTAGTAGATTTGAACCAATACATTTATTTAAAATAAAACCACTTACCCTTTTACTTACCATTGGGAAACTTATGAAAGCAAATTATAGAAACTTAATATCATAAAGATCATGACTTCATGTACGACCAGCAACATAGAACTCACAAATTCACATTTATTAACAATAAATGAAATCGTAACCGTTTCTCGTTTTACCAACTTACTAGTATCCATAGGGATCCATAGAGGTGTTCCTGCTACATGTGAACCATTTCCCTTAATAGTATTAATAACATAGCCGACCCCATACCCCGTCAGGTATAAACGCCAAGACATTAAACCTCAATACCCCGTCCGGCATGAGGGTGAAACGAGCCGTCCCTATACCCCGTCCGGTATGAGTGCCAAATGATCAAGTCTCCATACTTCGTCTGGTATGAGACAACGTTCACGGTAGGGTTCCCTATGAACCTAGTCTGTCCACCATCTCCCAGGATATCTAGTTAGGCTGTCATCTTATTTATTTATCAAATCACACCCCTTTCCTATTTTTTCTTAGTCTTCGTCACCAAATCAAACATAAATACATAAATAAGTAAACATGCATCCGACAATGCAATCATATCTTAGATCCCAAAATCAAACAGTGGTCAAGTAAGGCAGTAATACATGCTTTTAAACCATACAATATATAAACTAGAAACCATCATTCTTTTAAACTACAAGATCAATCAACAAAAATCAATAGAGAACAATGTTCGGTTCGGGCTCCATTAGCAATCCGTAATTAATTATGCACATCTATTTGATTTGTACAAAATACAGTATCATCATTTATTCAAATGTCAATTCCATGACAGGAAAAAGGGTTAGGGGTCCTTACTTGATTTGACACTGAAAAGCTAAATAGCTTACTGCGCCTACAGGTGGTCTCTAGTTTCATGAATTTTTCTTCAGGAACTGAAATGCGTTTCCGGTACCTATAAATGTCCCAAATAACCCAAAAATTAGACCTAGGGCCTACTTGGCCAATTTCAAAAATCCAGCAGGGCGGCACTGCCGCTTGCAGCGGAGATCTGCCTCGAGTTCGTTGTTTTTGGCCGTTTTCGACTGAATTCAGCCAAACTTGCATCGGTTCCTGTGAGAGAACACACTTAGGGCCCTCAGTTGGTCGAAACAATGTAAAAATTAAAACTCACTAGCGGCGGGGCTCTCCGGTGCAGTGGCTATTCTGGCTCAGGTTACGGTTGGGCATTTTGCTCCGGTCAACATGTAGAGAAGGAAACGGTGATCACAATGGTGGAAACATTACACAAAACAGAAATTGGGAAGGGCCTCATCGGAGGTGGTTTGTGAAATTTCCCGCGACAGTTCATTGAGCTTCGACAGTGCCGCCGAGCATCGGCAGCGTTTTCTAGCCAATTGGCCTGTTCTTTCACTACGATTTGGCCATTGGTGGGTTTAAAATTTAATTTCGTGCAAGAGGGAAAATTTTTACCTTTTTTGGCGGTCAAAAAAGGTTTCGGCGCGGCAGCTGGGCTATCTTCTCTGACGAGGGGTCTGGTGGTTAGGGTTAAGGTTTGGGTGCGGATGGGGTTATTTATACCCATTCACTTTTGATTTGGGCCATCCATCGCTTTTGATATGGACCATCCGATTGCAATTAAATAAATAGTGAATCTGGGCCGTTCATCACGATTCAATCTGGGCCGTCCGTGCGAGATTCAATTTGGGCCGTTCGTGCGCAATTCAATCTGGACCGTCTATGCACGATTTCAATCTGAGCCGTTCGTGCACGCGGGAACGAATCTCAGCCATTTGATCACGCGCAGTGGATCGCCCACGTGGCTCCCCCCCGGCGTGGCCTCCCGCGTTAGCACCCCTACCACCTGGTTGGTCGGGGCTGCTAACCGGGCATCTGATATGGTGTAATTTTTTTAAATTGCATTTTGACCCCCAGTTTCTGATTTTTCTTTCAAAAATACCTCTATAACCAAAATTTTCACCTTTTTTTTCAAAATTATTTTCAATTAAATCCTTAACTAATTTTTTCACTCTTTTTATTACTATTATTATTATTTTTTTCATTAAATTAAATTAAAATAAAATAAACCAAATTAAATTTAATTAATAAATAATTATATATATATAAATCAGAAAATTAAATGTTGGGTGTTATAATTATAGCTATCAAAGCCATATTTTGGTACAACTTCTCCCTCATCCTTTTCACAAATCAATCCAACCATGTTTCCCATTTCCTCTTGCTCCTCAATGTTCTTCATAACCATCTATCATTATTTATTTCTATCAAACTCACCCCTATTCATTATTTTGGTATACAAAACACAATTTATTCATATATTAGTTATCTAAATTCTTCTAGATACATTAACAACTCTAATACCATGTTATCTTGTGAGAATTAAAAATTGTATTTTATTATTGAGATACCACTATTTATAGGCATATTATGTATATAGTTTTACAAAGAAAAAATTAAATAAAAATTAAATACACATTTACACCGTAAGTGCACTAAAAATTCTAGAATAATACATGAGATAAGAATTTATATTGTTAGCAATAATATATTATGCTCAATAAATTGTTGTATTATTGGATCATATTTGCTATAATAAAATTTCAAGCATTTTCATAAATAAAATTAAATTATGAGTAGCTTCATATATCACTAATGATTTTTTAGCTAATAGGTAGCTTCATGTATTATTAACCAAATTCTACGTGATATTAAAGATGTATGGGAGGTTGTGTTGAGATGGTGATGTTGGTGGTAGCGGGAAAAAAAGCTGACTAGTCGTTGTGGTTTGGGGTGAGGTGTTAATTTGAAAAGTGAATAGGAATTTACAAAGTTGTAAAGATCTAGCATATATGCACTATTTTCAAGTGTCTGTGAATGAGTGAGAGGGAGCAAAAAAGCTGGGTGGAAGAGAGGAACGAATGGGTTTAAGAGGATATTGGTAAAAGCTTAGAGATCTTTGGTGGGTGTGGGTGATATGTGTGCTTTTAGTTGTTTTTCTTTCTTTTTAGTGCACATATAGCCAGAGGAATGCTTGTTCCAATTCTCAGAATCTATTAGGTATCCATTAACTCATATAAGCATGATCCTTGGAGCTTCTATACATACAATATGAAATTCACACACAACCAAAGTTAATCAATTCTATGTCTACTAGTTTAGACAATTAGGTGTCTCGAAAAACCCTTTCATATTGTTGTTAAACATCATCACACATACACATATAGGAAGTTGCTTTAGATGTGTTATGTAGTGTTTAGATTATGTTGTTTTTATTTATGCCTTTTTTTGGGATTATTTTATGCTATGAGATCTCATGTATTTTAGATGATGCTATTGGTTGATTTTGCTATATAAGCATTCGTTATGGTTGATTTTATAAATCTACTTTTTATGTATAAACGGTATACTATTTTTTAGAAAAAATATTACTTTTAAAATATAGAATTGAAAGTTAGGATTTAGATTTTTTAGGCACAATTCATATATTTTATTAATTAGATGACATAAGCTCTTAAAGATAATCTACAAAAATGCACATTTTGAATCTAAAATCTCTCATGAAGAGAAGAAATACCAATCATATTGTTAAGCAAAGATTAGTTTGATCCAATTGTAAAATGGTATAATAAAAGAAATACATATGAATACTTTTGTATTGATTTTTGTAATAGCTGCAAATTTCTTAAAGGAATCAAACATATATTTCCTAACAATTTAATGCAATAAAAATATAAGATTGTTATCTCTCTTTCAGTAAAAAAATGATACTAGCCTGGTACTAATATATATGCCTTCTCCTTGACACTCTATATTAGCCTTTAAGATAATTTTTTTTTTTCAAAACGAAATATAATTTAACAATAGTAATTAACCATTTTAAACACAATAAAAGTACCATTAAACAATACATCCGATAACCACAATGTAGATTGAGAAGAAAAAGAAAAAGACACAACCATGTCAAAAAAAGAATTAGAAGGAAATAATTCATTATGTATTACTAATTCCAACCTTGAAGATAATTATGATATTCTACAGATTGCATACCGGTATACATATAAATAACTAAAACCAGTTAAAGATTTTACATATGACGAGCGAACTCGCAAGTGCACAAAATCGTTCAAATAATAAAGTGATAAGTAGAGTATCGTCCTACAGGGATTGTGTATCAAGTACCAGAATTGTAGAAATTCTATTATTATCTAGAAATCAAAATTTAATAATAATTTAATCAAAACAAAATAATTAAATTAATGAAAACTATCGGTATAAACTCCTCAGAGTAATTGATTTCACCTGAGTCTTAGGTATATCTGAGTTTTAATTTCACAATCAATTTAATCTAGTTTGCAATGATTGAACAAACCTAATGTACTTTTGGTTTTCCTCCCACTATTCGCTAGGTTTATTGATTAACAACTACTAACTTTTTATAACAATTATTAATTTTAACACGAGTTTGTTAAAAAATAATGAAAATTTTCATCGTAAAAATCTACAATTTTAAAACAAAAAAATAAAAATAAATTGCTTGATTAATTTTCCTCAACTTTTCCTCCGCTGCTCGCTCCAAGCCCACTTTTCCTTTCTCACCAGATTTGGGTTCACGTCGTCACCCCGCCAGATATGGGTTCACCTATGTTTCCCTTTTAACGTTATAGATCTGGTTCCTTTTGTGGGCGGTAGAAAGAGAGGAGATAGGTTTTGCATGCCTCCCTTTTTCACTTTCAGCTGCCTCCTTTTTTCCTTTTTAAAGCTGCTCATTTTTCTTCTACAGAGATTCTTCCTTTTTCCTCTTCAGAGCTACTTCATTTTTCCTCTTCAGAGCTTCTCATTCTTCCTCTTCAGAATTGCTTCCTTTTTCCTCTTCGGAGTTGTTTCCTTTTTTCTCTTCAGAACTACTTCATTTTTTCTCTTTTCTTCTTCTCTTTTCATTCTTTTTTTTCTATTTCTTTCACAAAACTTGCGAAAAGAATTTTTTTCATTAAATGACTTTTAACTCAAAATTAATTCAAAAGTTATTCTAATTTTAAGTAAAAAGGGTATAAATTTTTTTAAAAAATTGAACACATCAATATATACTTCTGTGTATACATATAAAACAATAATATCACATATTTAGTAAATTATACAAAATACTGTTTAAATTACTTAAAGGAGCTAGTAGCCAGTGTACACATGTACTTTTCATCAACACTCTAAATTAGTAGTATATGTGTGAGTGTAATTGTTTTGTTCTACAAAATATAGAGAACAAAAATAGATTATTCTACATATCGATTAATTAGTTAGAAGAAGATTTATGACTTAATTTTGATGTATCTTTCCAGATACATATATAATATTCATATTAATCAAAATATTAATTGTTTTAGATGTTATGATTATAGTGGGACTTTCTTTGAGGAAAACATTACCTGTTAATGCCACTATCCCAAATTTTAATTCCAAGATACCAAGATCGTATCTATATCTATTAAATTTTATACAAAAATCTCATTTTAAATATAAAAAAATTTAAGGAGCTAGCTAGCTTCATCTTCATCCTAACTAGACTGAATTTTTACATATACTACATCAATAATGCTTCTATCCTTGTCCATTGTGTATAATTAAAAAAAGTAAAGAAATGTGATGTCTTGATGCCAAACAGGGCACCAACGTCCAAATGAGCAAACATAAAATAGATATTTACATTGCAATAGAAGTATAGATTCCATACAAAATTTATAAAAGACTGTATCCTGAGGCAATCATGTCATCTACCTTTTAGAATACAAAAAATTAGATAGCATAATTATAAAAACTAGCCTCAAAGCTTAAAACAAAATACAAAGTCTGCTCGAAACTATTCCTTCTGAAGGGAATCTAAACATGGTGAACCATAATTTTTTTCCAAATCTACATCTAAGGGGGGATTGGATATGGGTGAGTTCTAATACTCAGTAAGATAAATATAAATAATGCAACACAAATACATTTTAAAATATTCATTCATGCACATTTAATAAAAAATTAATTTTAATTTCAATTTCAATTAACAAATTCAAATCAAAAGTTATCGCCAAATATTCATATCCAAATCAAATGTCGAGTTCATACGAATCGTCATGAAGATGCTCAATACTGTATTCAATGGGTTTACACAACTAACGCACGTGGGATAAAACTCATCTTTTGACAAAATGTTTTTAATACTAATTATTATCTAATTTATACTACACTGATTGCAAACCTATATGTGCAGCCGCTTACACCTATTTCTAAGGAGGGCAAACGGGATATCAATTACTCATATCTTGTTATTAAATAGATACAAACATGCATTCACAAATATTAAATACAAATATAAATCTCTCAAGTCTCTCAGGTTGCCATCATTCATGCCCTTGAGCCCTAGAGCATGAATATCAAATCATTCAGAGTCTCAAGGACAACTGAACTACTGTTTCGTTAAGGGACCAAAACCTGCACCCAAATTCTAGCAGTTTCAGAACAAATAATCAAAACCAAATTCCCCTCAAAAGAAATATGGTAAACCAGATTTAACTAGATTTTGTGTTTGTTAAATTTTGACTCTTTATTTTATTAGTTAAATTTTTAGATTCTTTTATTCTTGTTTTATTTTTCCTTTAGTCTTTTAATTTCAAGTTTTTTTAAATGTTAATTCTCATTCTTTTATAATTATTTATAGCTTTAAAATTTTTTTCTTACAAGTTTTTAATTTATAAAATTATTCTTAGAATTTTAAGATTTTATTAATTTTATTGGATTTATTCTTTTAAATTAACCACATCATTTTTTGTTATACCAAATTTTCAATTTATACCAATATTTTTAAAATACCAATTTGTTTAAAATTTACTTAATTTACCGAATTATAGATTTTATTTATTAATTTTACCTTGTGCTCGAGGGAATTTACCCTCCTACTTGCATATGTGGTATGGGGAGCACATTTGCGAAGACCCCTCAACATTCGTAGAAGCCTACTAGGTCAACATGACGCGCAAGGCTTGGTGCAATATGCAGCTACTTAGAGTGTAGTGGCACTCCCACACACAGACCCTATGCGCAAATGCGCACCAGCACGGATCGCAGTGCCATGAACATGCCCGCACGACTATGACGACAACAACTACAACTATTATCATGATTAGAATTATTAAGACAATGACTATAGGTCTGACAACCTATCTATGTGGTGGATTGTAATCGCTTTTTTGAAGTATATCGCTAGTAACTTAAAAAAATATTAAGAACCAAACATCCTAATGATCAATTCCTAAGGGTAGTTAAACCTGTTGGACCATATCAATCCATTTTTCTGGTTGTTCATATCAGTGAATGGCACCATTATCTTCGCTTGTTCCCCATTAGCAAACCCTACATGAAACTGTTGCTGTACTTACGAGTTCATCTTGTCAACGAACCACACATGCTGATGCTGTAGCTCCTGCACTAGAGAATCCTCTTTGATTTGAGCTGGCATCTCCCGAGGACCCTTCATGACTTTTTTGTCTGGTGGTCCCCTAAGGCTGAAGTGACTTGCTAAGTGTTTTTGTCCTATTCTGGATTTCTTTAAGGTGTTGCTCGATGAGCCCACCCAAATCGTTGAGATCGATAAGGTTGAGTTGGTGGAGGGAATTCCCAATTAGACTTTGGAGCATGACCTACGTGATCTCCTTCTCGCAATTATCCTTGTACTGGTTGTTTAATTAGTAAGTTGTTTAGGTGATCCTTTAGTGTAAAAAGCTATTTCGATTCATCATCTTCTTGTTCTGCTCCATCTCAGGCATCCTTTGTAAGTCAATAAGCACGTGTTAGGTTCCTAGAGGAGAAGGCCAAACCTCTAGTTGCGAGTCATAGGGGCTGTAAATGAATGCATAGGCAAACTTAACTTTCTTTCCACTCGTGGTCTTTTGTTATATATTGCTTAAGAGAGGGAATGGGTATACATAGAAAGAGACAAGCGTTGAAGAAAATTAGTAAAGGATGGGGAGTGAAACATTGAATATACCATGTGAGGTTAGATGTGCTGCATTCTAAAACTGGGAGTGGAGTGTCGAAATCATCTTCAGAATGCTATGTCTTTAATAGGGAATATGGAAAATATTTTGATTTAAGGAAATGTTTCACAAAATTTAATTAGTGAGTTGTTGCAGGGCTGCACTTATACAAAATTCCTTTAATCATGATTGTCCCTTTTAATTAAGAGCTAATGTTTCACTATAGTCCATCTGGATATCTACTCTCTCCTGCATTATTTGATTTTGTATGCAGTATGTAGAATATGATTATTAGAGTGCATGTTTATTTGATTTTATCTTTATGGAAGAATATTTTAATTACAATTATTAAAGTCAAAATATGTCTCTATATCACAACCAATTATATGCATTTAGTAGACAATTGGTTACTATATGCAATCGGGCTTCCATGTTTTGCATTCTTTATACATATCAAAACTAATTTTTTTTTCATGAAGCTGTAGTAAACAATCAGTAATTATTTTGAAAAAAAGATTCATTTGAAGACCATATATGCTGAAAAATATTTAAAATACATAATAAAGCAGATACATGCAACTAATAAATCTACTACACTAATGATAAGATTGTTTTCTTTCTTTTTCGAAATAAAATAAATATACTTAGACCAATTAATTACAATCCTACCCTACCCATCACGTTTTTTTAAAACATAAACTTTATATAAAATAAAGACATGAGATTATATATATCTATTTTCTCTACATACATTTGTGTATGTGAGTGCCCTTTTCATGTATATCTTCAACGAAAAAGAGAATGAGGAAGCCTATAATGATTTTATATTGGAAAAGCATGTATAGATGGCAAAACTCAACTAAGGACATTTGTTTTTTGTTCTCAATCAGCATATATGTTTTATATGTTCACTCACTTTCTTCATCAAGCCCTTCTTTCTTTTCTCGAAAGTGGCTTTTCTGGCGGAGTTGTTAGTGATATTGGCAAGTTTAACCTTTTTTTTAGTCATGGTATTTGGTCGTGTCTGGCCAAAGAGCAAGATGGTATATATATAGAATGAGACAAGAGTTGAAGATTTATTTATAACAGATGTGAAGCGGAACACTGAATATACCATGTAAAGTTTGATTAAAACTACAAATGGACTACCCAAATCATATCTAGAAATGTTATGTTTTTAATAGGACATATGGAATGATCTTATGATTAAAGGTAATGTAATTTACTAAATTTAATTAGTGAATTGTTGCAAGGTTACACTTTTTTAAAACCATTCAATCCCGATCGTCTTTTTTAATTAAAACTAATGCTGCACTATAATGCACGTATATATCTACTCTCTCTTATATGTGTAGGTGTGTAAAAAAATGAATTGAACGGGAAGATTGCTAGAATATTTAATTAATTTTCCTTATATATGTGGGGTTAGTTAAATAGAGAGAGAGAAAAAAAAAACTTGAAATTACTTGTCTTACGGTAGTAAACCAAGGCAATGAAATGGAAGATATATATTGCTTATAATTAGGTAGTAATAATTGCATATAAATACGTCACCCATCTTTTCTAGTAAGCATCCCATTTTTATCATATAGAATATTGATATTGCTTTTGGTAAATTTCCAATATAGTCCTCTAATTAAGATTGTTTGCATTTCAACCGCAAAAGTCTTTGTTTTCGTCCCAACACTATGTTCACTTTTAGTTGTTTTTTTCTTTTCAGTACACATATAGCTAAAAACAAATATAAAAAATTTTGGGGCTTATAGACATGCAATCACAACAAAACACTTGCTCCAATTCTCATAATCTATGAGTTATTTATCATCATACTTAGACATGCAGGAAGTTGTTTTAGAGTAGACTATTTTATGATTGCTTATGTCGCTTTTTATATGATGCTCTTGTTTTATACTCTAAGATCCCATGTATTTTAGATGATGCTAGTGGTTTGTTTTGACATATAGGCATAACTTATGGCTGGTTTTGTAAATCTGCGTGTTATTGTTGAGAGCTATATTACTTCTCAAAAAAATATTAATTCTAAAAAATGAAAATGAAATTTAGGATTTAAATCTCTATAGTGACAATTCATACATTTAATTGATTAGTTAGCACGATCTCCTAAAGATAATATATGAGAATGTACAATTTGAATCCAATTTTTTTTATAAAGAGAGGAAATACTATACATACTGTTAAGGAACGATTAGTGTAATTTAATTTTAAAATATAACAATTAAAGTAATATATATGATTACTTTTGTATTGACTTATGTAATAGCCAAAAAACTCCTAAAGAAATCAAAGATATATTTCCTGCCAATTTTATGCAGTAATAATATAAAGGAGTTGTCTCCCTTCAGTAAAAAAAATGATACTAGTATGGTTTTAAAATATATGCCTTCTGAACCTCAACAATCAATATTTGCCTAAAAGATAATTAATTTTTTAAAAAAAAAATTGAAATAAAATTTATCAATAGTAATTAACCATTATAAACACAACAAGAAGTGTCGTCAACAATACATCCAACAACTGCAACAGAGATTGAGAAAACAAGAAGAAGGCAAAGTCATGTCCAAGAAACAATTAGAAGGAAATAATCCATCATCCATTACTGATTCCAACCTTTAAGATAATTACAATATGCTATAGATTACATGCTGGTGTACATATAAATAACAAAAAATAGTTAACGATTATATATCTGTGTGTATACATGTAAGGCAATACTTATTCTATTTGCTATCTAGATAACATTGCTATTACATCACAATAATATGACATATTTAGCAAATTAAACAAGATACTATCCAAACTACTTAAAGGAGCTAGTTGCAAGTGTACACATATACTTCTCATCAATGCTCTGAATTGGTAGTATATATATGACTATAATTTTTTTGTCTTTTAAAATATAGGGAACAAAGATAGATTATTCTATATATCTATAAGTTAATATAACCCAAAATAAATCGAACGAAATAATTAAACAATATATTTATAATTTTAGCGTATTTTTTCAGATACACGCATAATATTCATATTAATAAAAATATTAATTATTTGAGATATTTCGATTAGATAGAGGTTTTCTTCGAGGAAAATATTATTCCTTAATTCCATTATCCTAAATTTTAATTTAAAGATTGGAAGAACGTATCCATATGTATTAAATTCTATACAAAAATCTCATTTGAAATCTAAATAAATTTGAACAGCTAGCTAGCTTAATCTTCCTCCTAACTAGACTGAATTTATACATATACTACATCGATAATGCTTATGTCATCACTCCATTATGTGAAAAAAATAGAAACTAAAAGAAGAGACAAGGGCATTATGATAGCTTAAAATTACATTGAGCATGTAGGGGGAAGAGAGAAATTAAAGAACGAAGAGTTGTACTAGTACAAGAGATATAAAATATTAAATAGAAGATTAATCTGAAGAAAATCATAACACAAAGAAATCCAAGTACATTTATGCATGCAACTCGATGACTACAACTATGATGATGACAGTTACAACTATTATTATGACTATAACTATTGAGACGACGACTACAACAACTAAAAAACTGATAACATATCTTTGTAGTGGAATGTAATTGGTTATTTAAAGTACATCTCCAATAAAAATCCAAAAAATTTAAAATTAAATATCATAATACTCGATTCCCAAGGTTAGTGAAACCCACTGGATCATATCAGTCCCTCATTTTAGTTGTTCTTATTTTTGAATGGCACCATCATCTATACATGTTCCCCGTATGCTCAATGAGGTTGCTACTACACTTGCAGGTTCATCCTGTCAACGAACCACATCTATAGTTGTTGTAATTTCTACACAGGATGATCCTCCTTGATCTTAGTGAATGTCTCCCTATGACCCTTCATCACTCCTGCGCCTGTGGCCTCCTGAGGCTGAGGTGACTTCCAGAGTGTTTCAATACTCTATTTTATTTATTTGATGTTTTGTTCGATGAGCCAACCTAGATCGTTGAGATAAATGAGGTTGAGTTAGTGAAGGGGCTTCCTGATAAGACTTTGGAACATGATATGCGCAAGATCGCGATTGTCCTTGCACTATTTCTTTAGTTGATCAGTTGCCTTGGTGATCCTTTGGCATAAGACGCTCTCTTGATTCACCATCTTCTTGTTTTGCTCTATCTCGGGTATCCTCTTAAAGTCAGAAAAACATGTTGGGCTCCGAGAGGGGAAGACCAAACCTCTAGTTTTGAGTCATAGGGGCTGTAAATGATTGCACAGGTTTTGACATTGCACAAAGTGCTGAGTTCAATCACGTTTTTCATCAACCCCTTCTTCCTTTTTTGAACGTAGCTTTTCTTGCAGAGTCATTAGTGATATAAGTAAGGTCAACCTTCTTTTCAATAATGGTGTTTTGTTGTGTCTGGCCAAGGAGCGAGAGGGTGTTTGTATAAAATGAAACAAACATCCAATAGTTATTAGTAAGGAACGGGGAGTGGAGCTTTTTAATATAGTAGAATATATCATGTATGGTAAGGTGTGGTGCATTTTAAAACTACAAGTGAAATGTTCAAATTATCTCCAGAAATATTATGTCTTTAAGAGGGGATATAGGAAAATCTTGTGATTTAAGGAATATAATTCACAAAATTTAATTAGTAAAATGTTGAAAGGCTGCACTTATCTAAAATCATCCAATCCTGACCGTCCCTTCTCATTACAAGTTATTGATTCACTGTAATGCATTTATATATCTACTCTCTCTTGCATTATCCCCAGCATGCATTCACATCCTACCTAAACAATTATGTGAGAAAATGAAATGTTACAATTAATATCAATATAATAAATTCTACAATCCATACATAAAATTGGCTGCAAATTTAATTTTAAACAAAGTAACTGAACTTAAGTACTACTATATATCACTAAATTGACTTATTCACAAAAAAAAAATAAATATGTTCAATACATTTTTAATAGAAAATGGTTGATATAAGAAGTTAACAGATTATATAAATGGTATTTAGGTGATAATTTGGCTGATTTGTTAACTTTTTATATATAATTGCGAGTTCACATGTTCTTCATTAATGGGAACTAATGCCATCCCTTAATGATTGGGCCAAAGGCTTAATAGTTTCAATTCTAGGATCTTTACTTCATTACCAACTACCTTAATAGAAATCAATCCTCCTAAAAGTTAAATATAATTAAGTCATGATAATACTTGCAAGTGGTAATTCTCTACCTTTACAAAAATAAGAATTGAAGATTCGACTCTTATATAACACAAAAATAAATATATAATTTATTGTACGTAAAAATTAATAAAAATAAATTTTAATAACTCTATCATATGTTAAAATTAATGATAATATAACTAGATGAACAATTAAAACTTGAATACTAGACTTTCACATGGATGTTGGTGTTATACACTTTGATAGTAGTGTATATGTGGTTTCATTGTATTATTACATATATCTTCATTTTTAAAAAGTACTTATCTTGTGTCTTATGAATTTTTTAAACTGTTATCGCAAAAGTGTAAATTGATTTTGAATTCAAAATAAGTGATCCCACTAATAAAGGTTAAATACTGGTCATTATCTTTAAGAATCAATTGCAACATCGTACTACAGATCCTAGAGTAACATACTATAATATTAAAAAAAATTTAAAGTAGTAATTTATGTCACTGGAGTTAAATATGGTCTTATTTTATATCAGTAACATTTTTTTTAATAGCAAAAGACTTTATATCATTTATTTTTGAGTATTTATATATGTAAAAGAAATTCAAAATACTAATTGCTGAAAGTGTTTGAAATTAGCTGTCAAAAATATTTTTCTGTATATATTATTCTATGTGATTGTATATATTGTATATTTCTTCTTGCATAAAGTATTAATTAACTACTCACAGATTGTTGAGTTCAAAAATTATTTATTTAAGTTATTTTCTATATTCTGAACATAATAATTGCATCATGAAATTCTATTTATGATCGTCAGGGATTCTCCAATATATTTGAATTATTTAAAATATTGCATGTTTTGACTAAAATAAAATTTTAGAGTTATATTTAAATTTCATATTAATCAAAATATTAATTTTTTTAGATATTCAGATTATATCAGAATTTTCTTTGAGAAAAATTTTATTCCTCAATGCCATTATCCCAAATTTTAATTCTATGATTTGAAGAGCGCATCATATTTATTAAATTCTATATAAAAGTTTTATTTGAAATCTAAACAAATTTGAGTATCTAGCTAGTTTAATCTTCCTCCTAACAAAACTGAATTTCTACATATACTGCATCAATAATGTTTCTGTTTTCTCTTAATTGAGTATAAAAAAAAGAAGAGAAATAAGAGAAAAGGGCATTCTTATAGCATAAATTTATATTGAGCACACATATATTTTAACAAATAGTAATACAGCTACGTCAAGTCGGGAAAAGGGAGAAATTAAAGAATGAAGAGTAGCACTAGCACAGAAAATATAAAATATTGAGGTGAAGATTAATTTAAACAAAATCATAACACAAATTAATCTAAGTACATGAATGTATGTGACCCGACGACTATTTCTGTGAGGATGACACCTACAACTATTATGATGACTACAACTATTTAGACGATGACTATGACGACTAAGAAACTAATAACATATCTCTATGGTGGAATTTAATTGGTTATTTAAAGTACATCCCCAATAACATAAAAAAAAATTAAAAATTAAAAATCATAATTCTCAATTTCTAAGGGTCATTAAACACATTGGACCATATCAATCCATTATTCTGGTAGTTCTGATATGTGAATGGCACCATCATCTCTGCCTGTTCCCCGTTCAACCCGACATAAAGCTGTTGCTGTGCTTGAGAATTCATCCCATTAACGAACTGCATTTGCCACTGCTGCAGCATCTGCACCGTAGAATCCTCCTTGATTTGAGTGAAAGTCTCACCAGGACCCTTCATCACTCCTTTGTCTGTCGCCTCCTGAGGCTGAGGTGACTTGCGTAGTGTTTCCATGCTCTTTTGGATTTCTTTGAGGTGTTGTTCGATAAGTCAACCCAAATCGTTGAGATCAATAAGGTTGAGTTGGTGGAGGGACTTCCCAATAAGACTTTGGAACATGATATCCGTTATCTCCTTTTCGCGATTATCGCTACGCTGCTTCTTCATTTGGTCGATTGCTCTAGTGATCCTCTGGCGTAGGAAGCTCTCCTGATTCACCATTTTCTTGCTCTGCTCTATCTCGGGCATCGTCTTAAAGTCAGCAAACACATGATGGGCTCCGAGAGGGGAAGGCCAAACATCTGGTTGCGAGTCATAAGGGCTTGTAAATGATTGTACAGGCTTTGACATCGCAAAGAGTGCTAAGTTCACTCACTTTCTTCATCAGCCCCTTCTTCCTTTTCTTGAATGTGTCTTTTCTTGCAGAGTTGTTAGTGATATAAGCAAGCTTAACCTTCTTTCTAGTCATGGTATTTTGTCATGTGTGCCCAAGGGGCGGGAGGGGGTATATATAAAACAACACAACAGTTGAGTAGCCATTAGTAAGGAATGGGGGTGAAGTATTTTAATATAGAAGAATATACCATGTAAGGTAAGATATGGTATATTCTAAAACTGCAAGTGGAATGCCCAAATTATCTCCAAAAATGTTATGTCTTTAATAGGGGATATGGAAAAATCTTTTGATTTAAGGTAATCTAATTAAAAAAATTTAATTAGTAAATTGTTGCAAGGCTGTATTTATATAAAATTATTCAATTGTGGCCATCCCTTTTAATTAAAAGCTATTGCTTCACTGTAATGCATGTTTCTACCTACTCTCTCCTGCATTATCCCCAGCATGCATTCACACTCGAAGTCAATTATACGTGGCAACCACACTCACAAATATTATCTCTTAACCATCAACTAATATGGTCATCACTTTCTAATCCAACTTAATTGTATGTCTTGATGACTTAGAGTTAGTACCATTTTATTTTTTAATTCTTTTTTACAAAAAAATAGAAAAACCATAGATATATTTTTTTTTCTATATCAGAGTTCACATTACATACTAACAATCATTTAAATTTATACTTTTAAAAGACAATGGTATTAGTTAGAAAGTTGTTGAAGTAATAGTTGAACTCAAAAAAATACAACAGATTAATATGCCATTACCTTGTAAATTAATAGGGGATTTTGTGACATTAAAATATTCTCTTTGAATATGTTAATGTTTGTATTTATGATAAATGTGAGAAATGTATTTGATTAAATTAGAATTATCTCTTGTTTTGTACTTTGAGTCCTTATTATTACTCTATCAAATCTAAAATAAATAATAGTTTTTTTTACTGCTAAATTTTTAAAGTATATTAGTTTTTACCCTCTCACGTCTTTTCTCTACTTTTACTGGTTTGATCATTATATTATTTATATGATTTTTATTCAACTAAATTGGCTTATATATTTCACAACATACGAACAAATATTAATCGCAATATATATCTATATATATATATCATAACTAAGTTTTTATGGTATTAGAATACTATTGGAGTGTAATTAGTAATTATGTTTTGCATGAAAAGTTTTGAAATCTTACAAATTAAAGTTTGCATGTCAAGCAAATTAATTATAAACCAAGTACGGGCCAGATGTTTGTTGTCTGATCCAGTTGATATATACATATATATATCTATACAAGTAATATATAAGGTAGCGATGGAAGGAATACATGTTAAGGTAGGTAAATATATATTGAGATGTTTGCATATGTGTATGGAAGGGTGAGCATCTAAATTTTTATGATGTTTAGGTAAATATCAATAGAAAGAAATATATCAACGAGAAAAACACAACTTTTGAGGGTCTTGTCGTATCATGTCATAAAATTAATTTTTTCTTTATGAATTATATAACATATATATTGCAATTATAATGAAATTATATAGCATATGTATAACTAATTTACATATTGATCAATTCAAATAAAAATTATTATAATTAAACTAATTAGCTCCCTAATTATTTAACGAATCCTTTGGCATATTAACCTAGTTTCCTTAAATATAGATACGGGAATAAATTATTTCAAATTGTATACTATATATATGGTTTGATGCACTAAAATATTATTTGTGTATATATTTTCTTCTATATACAATTAAAGATTTAAATAAAAGATTATGCATCCAGCATTCAATATTCAAAAAAGTGTAATGCATATATATACCTGCATATAATATTCCTCTCCTTTTTTACCTTCTCCCTAACTCAACTTTTAGGGAGATTCATTTTTTAATTGACAATGTGCATTTGGAACTCAGCCCACAATGTGATGAACATGCTATAGAAATCTTTATTTTTATGTATTACAATAAATTAGCCGCACGCAAGGAACCAGATTCATAAGCACTTCCTCGATTACCATCATCGTACCACAATTATGTATGCACATCTTTTATTTTGACTCACTTTATACATATATATATATAGGACTTGCTCTATAGCTAATTATAATGATTTGCAAACATTTCATATGTAATCTTGTATTTGTTTTTATACTCTTCTAATCTGGACATTCTAATAATCCATTCCTAAGTCACAATTAAGTTTCAAAGTAACTCAAAGAGCTGCCCAGTATCTTCTTCAATTTTCACAAGGCCCGTAAATCAAAATTAATAATACACATATATACATGCAAGAACATATTACATTTCATTCTTTATATCTATATATTTAATTTATATATCTTTTCGATTTAAAACTAAATCACATATATAATTTGCAATTAATCACTATATTAAGACCTTGTACAAGTAGACAAGAAAAGTTAAATATATACACTGATAATTTTTATAATCCTCCTATAGCCTTAACTACCACCAATCCCCTTCATTTTCTTTTCTTCAAAGAAAAAACTCCATGTATTAGATCCCTGAAGCAAGCTTGATGCCACCTTAATTCACCAGCTTAGTGAACCTGTTCTAACCATAGACACATTCTCTTAGGTATAAGTTAGAAATCAAAGAAAAGGACCATATTCAACATGATCGTTAATTTACCCTCTATATTAGCTTCAATTATCTCCTATAAGAAAAAGTAAAAACTTAAAAAGTGTCAAATTGAGCATCATACAATAACATAAGTAGAAAAGTAAGAATTGCATGTATAACTTTTAAAGATAAAACAATAGCTAAAAAAATAAAATAGAAGAATCAGTGTAAACCATCATTGTACGAGTTCTAATGGTACTTATATATACCCACTAAATAGCCTCTTTCATTGGCCAATTAAAACCGATGTTAGAGCATCGTAAACCCATCCAGAGGGCTAAAGAAGTAGTTAAAACTAATAAAAAATCCTCCTATTCAATGTGATACTGCAAGACTAATACAATTCATCTTAAATCACTCCTTAGCAACTATCATCTCCTGATTCACCATTAGTTTGAAATCCAAGGTAAAGCTATCATAAAAGCTATATTACTCAACAAAATCGCCAATATTTGTCTTCAAAAGGTCCTGATCCAATTAAGTATGGATGCTTTGGAGATTCTTTACCTACTTAGGTTTATTAATTCACCAAGTTATTGAAGTCTCTAAGCTTGAAGTTGAGGTTAACTATAAGTGAAATCATTTTTAATAGTTTTAATGTCAAGACTGTTGATATTTTTCAAATTTGTTTCCTACTTAGCTTATTAATTCACCATGTTGAAGAGAAAATTGTGTAAGGAGGCATGTTTCTTTTTCTAACTTTGTTTTTTATTTTACAGTATTCTGTAAAAATTTTAACTTTTTAGGATGTCATCGAACAAATATGATAAATAGGAGTTTGTATTTGTTCAAATAGCAAATAGATCTCTTTACTCAAGTTGATGATGAAATATAGAAGATGATTAGTTAAATTTTGACAAGTGACTACCATGTTTTATTAGATATTTAGAAGATTGGTTGGCATTTTAAGCTTTTGCAATCTTCATCAATTGACTATCTCAAATGTACATAAGCTCCAATATTCTCCCATTCACTTCCTCTTACAATTTCTAAAATGTCGAAATAGTTAATTGTTACAAGATAAATAAAAATAAATTGTTTTAGAAATAAGCAAGTTAAAAACATAAAAATTTTAGTATAAGTACGTATATCCATATATATATATAACTAAATCATAAACAACTATATCTAACTCATGAAAGAATTCTTTGTTGAAATATAATTTACTTTTTGATGTATCTGTATGAGGCAATGAAGGGGGATCATATAACAGATGTTTTAAGAATATGCTCTTTTCACGCTTAGCTTCTATTTCAAATCACCTATATTATCGTATAATTTTATTCTTAAATTGTGCTTTTCATTTTCCAAAGGGTGGCGATTTTGTGTTTTCTTGTAATTCTCTATTTAAAAAAGATGGAACTATCCTTATTGACAAAATTATATTTTATTATTCAAAGAGAAAAAGGACATGCGACTTCCATTTCGTTAATAAAATTATCTTTTAATTAAGGAAAAATATGCCAGACTTAACCTATAGCCAAACGCTTAAAAGGATTTATCCCCAAAGAAAATTATCGTCACTTTGCCAACAAAGAGCTAATTATTTGGAATTAATTAACAGCATCCTGTATAAAATAAACTAATAGAGTAACATAATAAGATGAATAAAGATTAATGATCGATATGTATGCATGAGGGAGCTTTACATGTAAAGTAACCCTATAAGCAATCCAATATTTAAAAGTATGCCCGTAGGACTTCTGATATCACCTTTTTCATTTTCTTGTGTATCTAACAAATTTTTTTTGCCCTAAGATAAAGTACATTTGTATTAAATTTATTGATTAAAAAATAACAATCTCGTGCAAGAAAAACAAATATTTTTTTTTCAAAAAAGAGGATAAAAGGAGAACTTTATTGTGAAATTTATATTTTTAATATAGTTATAGCTATCAGAGCCATATTTTGATACAACTTCTCCCTCATCCTCTTTACGAATAAATCTAGCCATGTTTCCCATTTCCTCTTGCTCCACAATGTTCTTCGCAACCATCTATCATTATTTATTTTCTATCAAGCTAACCCATACTCATTATTTTTATATGGAAAACACAATTTATTCATATATTAGCTATCTAAATTATTTTAGATATATTAACAGCTCAAATACCATGTTATCTTGTGAGAATAGAAAATTGTGTTTTATTATTGAGATACCACTATTTATAGGCATATTATGTACATAATTTTACAAAGAAAAAATTAAATGAAAATTAAATGCACATTTACACCATAAATGCACTAAAAATTATGGAATAATACATGAGATAAGAATTTTTATTGTTGGCAATAGTATATTATGCTCAATAAATTGTTGTATTATTGGATCATACTTGCCAGTTCTAGTTAATAAAATTTCAAGAATTTTCATACAAATGATTAAATTATGAGTACTTCATATATCACTAATGAGATTTTAGCTAATAGGCAGCTTCATGTATTATTAACAAAATTCTACATGATACCAAAGATGTGTAATAGGAAAGATGTATGGGAGGTTGTGTTAAGATGGTGATGTTGGCGATAGCGGGAAAACAAGCTGACTAGTCATTTTGGTGTGGATTGAGTTGTTAATAGGAAAAGTGAATAGGAATTTAAAGAGTTGTAAAGCTTTAGCAGATATGCACTATTTTCAAGTGTCTGTGAATGAGTGAGAGGGAACAACAAAGCTGGGTGGAAAAGAGGAACGAATGGGTTTGAGAGGATATTGGTAAAAGCTTGGAGATCTTTGGTGGGTGTGGGTGATATGCATGCTTTTAGTTGTTTCTTTTTTATTTTTAGTACACATATAGCCAAAGGAATGCTTGTTCTAATTCTCAGAATCTATAAGGTATCCATTAACCCATATAGGCATGATCCTTGGAGCTTCTATACATACAATATGAAATTCACGCACAACCAAAGTTAATCAATTCTATGTCAACTAGTTTAGACAGTTAGGTGTCTCAAATAACCCTTTCATATTGTTGTTAAACATCATCACACATACACATATAGGAAGTTTTTTTAGATGTGTAATGTAGTGTTTAGACTATGTTGTTGTTATTTATGCCTTTTTTTTCTATTATTTTATGCTCCAAGGTCTCATATATCTTAGATGATGCCAATGGTTGATTTTTCTATATAAGCATTCCTTGTAGTTTGTTTTATAAATCTACTTGTTATGGATAAAAGGTATATTACTTTTCAAAAAAATATTACTTTTAAAATATAAAATTAAAATTTAGGATTTAGATTTTTTAGTAACAATTCATACATTTCATTAAGCCGTGAGTTGACCAAGTCTCACAACAAAATTAATTTTAATATTGTTAAATTGCAACTAAAAGGACGCTAAAATTAAACTTCAAGCGTACTTTTTATTCATGCTACGTCAATCACTTCAGTGAAGGAGATTTAACTAGACATGGTAGATTGATCAATAGAACTTATAATTAAAAAACTATAATCATGTAATAATAAAAAATAAATTCCAAAATATTCCAAACATGAGTTTGTTAAAAAATGATGAAAATTTTCATCCTAAAAATCTACAATTTGATAGCAAAAAAAGAAAAATAAATTACTTATTAATTTTTCTCAACTTTTCCTCCGCTGCTCAGCTCTAGGCCCACTTCTGCTTTCTATTTCGGCTTCTTCTCCACCAGATTTGGGTTTACATCGGCTCCAGACTAGATATGGGTTCACTTTTGCTCCCCTCTTAACGTTGCAGATTTGGTTCCTTTTGCAGGTGGTAGAAAGAGAAGAGATAGGGTTTTGCCTACCACCCTTTTTCACTTTCAGTTGCCTCTTTTTTTCCTTTTTAAGCTGCTTATTTTTCCTCTTCAGAGCTACTTCATTTTTCCTTTTCAGAGCTGCTCCTTCTTCCTGTTCAGAATTGCTTCCTTTTTCCTCTCCAGAGTTGCTTCCTTTCTGCTCTTCAGAACTACTTCATTGTTTCTCTTATCAGTCTTTTTTTCTATTTTCTTAACGAAACCTATATCAAGAATTTTTTCATTAAATGACCTTTAACTCAAAATTAATCAAAAGTTATTCTAAATTTAAGTAAAAAAGGGTATAAAAATATATTAAAAATCAGACACATCAATATACTTCTTTGTATACATAATACTTATTGTACTTACTACCTAAGCAATCGCAATAATATCACATATTTTGTAAATTATACAAGATACTGTCTAAACTACTTGAAGGAGCTCGTAGTGAGTGTACACATGTACTTCTTCTCAATACTCTAAATTAGTAGTATAAGTGTGAGTGTAATTTTTTTGTTCTTTAAAATATAAGGAACAAAGATAGATTATTCTACATATCTATTAATTAATTAGAAGTCGATTTATAACTTAATATAACATATTTTTCCAGATTCATGTATAATATTAATATCAATCAAAATATTAATTGTTTTAAATTATATGATTATACCGGGACTTTGTTTGAAGAGAACATTACCTGCTAGTGCCACTATTCTAAATTTTAATTCCAAGATTCGAAGATCGTATCCATATCCATTAAATTTTATACAAAAATCTCATTTTAAATCTAAAAAAATTTAAAAAGCTAGCTAGCTTCATCTTCATCCTAACTACACTGAAGTTTTACATAAACTACATCAATAATGGTTCTATCCTTGCTTCATTGTGCATAAATAAAAAGAAAAAAAAAGAAATGCGACGTCTTGTGTCTTATGAATTTTTAAAAATGTTATCACAAAAGTATAAATTGGTTTTGAATAAGTGATCCTACTAATAAAGGTTAAATACTAGTCATTATCTTTAAGAATCAATTGCAACATCGTACTACAGATCCTAGAGTAACATACTATAATATTCAAAAAAAATTTTAAGTAGTAATTTATGTCACTGGAGTTAAATATGGTCTTGTTTTATATCAATGACATTTCTTTTAAAAGCAAGAGACTTTATATCATTTATTTTTTAGTATTTATATATGTAAAAGAAATTCAAAATACTAATTGTTGAAAGTGTTTGAAATTAGCCATCAAAAATATTTTTCTGTATTTATTATTCTATATGATTGTATATATTTAAATGTGTATATGTATATATTGTACATTTCTTTTTGCATAAAGTATTAGTTAACTATTCACAGATTGTTGAGTTTGAAAATTATTTATTTTAGTTTTTTTCCATATTTTGAACATAATAATTGCATCGTAAAATTTTATTTATGATTGTTAGAGAATCTTCAATATATTTAAGTTATTTAAATATTGCATGTTTTGACTAAAATAAAACTTTTTAGAATTATATTTAAATTTCAGATTAATCAAAATATTAATTGTTTTAGATATTTGAATTATATCGGAATTTTCTTTAGAAAAAATATTATTCCTTAATGCCATTATCCCAAATTTTAATTCTATGATCTGAAGAGCGCATCCATATTTATTAAATTCTGTACAAAAATCTTATTTGAAATCTAAACAAATTTAAGTATCTAGCTAGCTTAATCTTCCTCCTAAGTAAACTGAATTTCTACATATAGTGCATCAATAATGCATTTGTCCTCTCTTAATTGTGTATAAAAAAAAAGAAAAGAAAGAAGAGAAAAGAGCATTCTGATAGCATAAAATTATATTGAGCATGCATATATTTTAACAAATAGTAATACAGCCACATCAAGTCAGGGAAAGGGACAAATTAAAGAATGAAGAGTAGTACTAGCATAGGAAATATAAAATATTGCGGTAAAGATTAATTCAAAGAAAATCATAACATAAAGCAATCTAAGTACATACATGTATGTGACCCAACGACTATGACTGTGACGATGACAGCTACAACTATTATGATGACTACAATTATTTAGATGATGACTATGACAACTAAGAAATTAATAACATATCTCTATGGTGGAATTTAATTGCTTGTTTAAATTACATCTCCAACAGCACCCCAAAAAATTCAAAATTAAATATCATAATACTCAATTCCTAAGGGTAATTAAACACACTACACCATATCAATCCATTATTCTGTTTGTTCTAATCCGTGAATGGCACCATCATCTCGTGCAAGAAGAATAAATATTTTTTTCGAAAAAGAGTACAAAAAGAAAACTTTATTGAGAAAAAATTCATAGCTTAAAGGTCACATAACAAGCCAGCAAAATAGTTAAAACACAGTTATAAAAAAGAGAAGGTCACACCTGAGGATTAATTGAAGTCATGCAAAATTAAAGACACTATAAAAAATTTCATAACAACTCTATCTTGCCACTGTGAAGAAGCAAAAAGGCTCATATGCATCATATATACAGTTGGAAGTCAAGCTAATCATGAAACTGGAAAAGCCCAACAATAAATTAAGAGCACAAAAGACTATCAACATGGAGAAACTACCAATGATGCTACTAGAATCAGTTATATACATCAACTTAGACCTACCTATGAATTAGCCTCCTCAAAGTAGAAATTTTGAGACCACACAAGCCCCTATTCATACGAGGATTAAAATGACTACTAAAAAAATACAATCATTAAATTATAAATGAAATCTTTATCTTAAAAGTTTAAACTAATAGGAAATAACTCAACTAATTATTTATATTTTAATACATCTTTTAAGTTTTAAGTCTACTTAGGTTAAAAGGATGAATCATACACATAAGCAATAAATATTGTGCAATTTATATTTTTAATATAGTTATGGCTATCAGAGCCATATTTTGATAAAACTTTCTCCCTCATCCTTTTAATGAATCGATCCAACCATGTTTCCCATTTCATCTTGCTCTAGAATGTTTTTTGCAATCATCTATCATTATTTATTTTCTATCAAACTCACCCCTACTCATGATTTTTGTAGAAAAACACAATTTATTCATATATTAGCTATCTAAATTCTTCTAGATATATTAAAAACTCTAATACCATGTTATCTTGTGAGAATAGAAAATTGTATTTTATTATTGAGATACCACTATTTAGAGAAATATTATGTATATAGTTTTACAGAGAAAAAATTAAATGACAATTAAATACACATTTACACCATAAATGAACTAAAAATTCTCAAATAATACATGAGATAAGAATTTATATTGTTGGCAATAGTATATTATGCTCAATAAATTATTGTATTATTGGATTATATTTGCTAGTTCTAGTCAATAAAATTTCAAGAATATTCATAAAAATGATTAAATTATAGGTAGCTTCATATATCACTAATGAGTTTTTAGCTAATAGGTAGCTTCATGTATTATTAACCAAATTTTAAGAGGTGTAATAGGAAAGATGTATGGGAGGTTGTGTTGAGATGGTGATGTTGGTGATAGCAGGAAAATAAGCTGACTAGTCGTTGTGGTGTGGGGTGAGGTGTTAATTGGAAAAGTGAATAGGAATTTACAAAGTTGTAAAGGTCTAGCATATATGCACTATCTTCAAGTGTTTGTGAATGAGTGAGAGTGAGCAACAAAGCTGGGTGGAAGAGAGGAACGAATGGGTTTAAGAGGATATTGGTAAAAGCTTGGAGATCTTTAGTTGGTGTGGGTGATATGTGTTCTTTTCGTTGTTTCTTTTTTCTTTTTAGTGCACATATAGCAAGAGGAACGCTTCTTCCAATTCTCAGAATCTATTAGGTATTCATTAACTCATATAGGCATGATCCTTGGAGCTTCTATGCATACAATATGAAATTCATCCACAACCAAAGTTAATCAATTCTATGTCTACTAGTTTAGACAGGTAGGTGTCTCGAAAAACCCTTTCATATTGTTGTTAAACATCATCACACATACACATATAGGAAGTTGTTTTAGATGTGTAATGTAGTGTTTAGACTATGTTGTCTTTATTTATACCTTTCTTTGCTATTATTTTATGCTCCAAGATCTCATGTATTTTAGATGATGCTAGTGATTGATTTTGCTATATAAGCATTCATTATGGTTGGTTTTATAAATATACTTTTTATGGATAAAAGGTACATTATTTTTCAGAAAAATATTACTTTTAAAATATAGAATTAAAAGTTAGGATTTAGATTTTTTAGTCACAATTCATACATTTTATTAATTAGATGATACAACCTCTTAAAGATAATCTACAAAAAAACACAATTTGAATCTAAAATCTCTCATGAATAGAAGAAATATCAATCATATTGTTAAGGAAAGTTTAGTTTGATCCAATTTTAAAATGGTATAATAAAAGTAATATATATGAAAACTTTGGTATTGATTTTTGTAATAGCCGCAAAATTCTTAAAGAAATCAAACATATATTTCCTGCCAATTTAATGCAGTAAAAATATAAAAGTGTTATCTCTCTTTCAATAAAAGAATGATACTAGCCTGGTACTAATATATATGCCTTCTCCTTGACACTCTATATTAGTCTGTCAGATAATTTTTTTTTTCAAAATGAAATATAATTTAACAATAGTAATTAACCATTTTAAACACAATAAAAGTACCATTAAACAATATATCCGATCACCACAATGTAGATTGAGAAGAAAAAGAAAAAGGCGTAACCATGTCCAAAAAACAATTAGAAGGAAACAATTCATTATGCATTACTGATTCCAACCTTTAAACAATTCGTAAAAATGATCAAATTATAGGTAGCTTCATATGTCACTAATGAGTTTTTAGCTAATAGGTAGCTTCATGTATTATTAACCAAATTCTATGTGATACCAAAGATGTGTAGTAGGAAAGATATAAGTCGAGATGGTGATGTTGGTGATAGCGGGAAAACAAGCTGACTAGTCGTTGTGGTATGGGATGAGGTGATTATAGGAAAAGTGAATAGGAATTTATAGAGTTATAAAGCTCTAATGGATATGCACTATTTTTAAGTTTTTATGAATGAGTGAGAGGGAGCAATAAAGCTGGGTGGAAGAGAGGAACGAATAAATTTGAGAGGATATTGGTAAAAGCTTAGAGATCTTTGGTGGGTGTGGGTGATATGCGTGCTTTTAGTTGTTTCTTTTTTCTTTTTAGTGCACACATAGCCAAAGGAATGCTTGTTCCAATTCTAAAAATCTATAAGATATCCGTTAACTCATATAGACATGATCCTTGGAGCTTTTATACATACAATATGAAATTCACGCACAACCAAAGTTAATCAATTCTATGTCAACTAGTTTAGACAGTTAGGTGTCTCAAATGACCCTTTAATATTGGTGCTAAACTTCCTTTAAGAGGTATATCATCACACATACAGATATAGGAAGTTGTTTTAGATGTGTATTGTAGTGTTTAGACTATGTTATTGTTATTTATGCATTTCTTTTACTATTGTTTTATACTCTAAGGTCTCATGTATTTTAGATCATGCTAATGGTTAATTTTGCTATATAGTCATTCCTTATGGTTGGTTTTATAAATCTACTTGTAATGGATAAAAAGTATCTTACTTTTCAGAAAAATATTACTTTTAAAATATAGAATTGAAATTTAGGATTTAGATTTTTTAGTAACAATTCATACATTTCATTAATTAGATAACATAACCTCTTAAAGATAATCTAAGAAAATACCTGATCTTTTCATGAAGATTTAGAAAGCTCAGTCCACAGAGCAAGAAATCAATAAAAATTTAAGTAAGCTTACTTCTAATGAGTTTTTTTATTTCAGGCTCACAGATGATGGATTGTGCATATTTCGAGACTGTATTTCGGTCCTTGTCGCTAGGATGGACGTTCTCAAGGCTGCCTATGCCTTCAAACTGTCCATCCACCCTGGGAGTACCAAGATGTACCGAGACCTGAAGCGTCAATATTAGTGGCCTAGAATGAAGGAGGACATTGTCGACTATGTCTCGATGACTTACTTGGCAATGGGTTAAGGTAAAACACCAGAGACCTGGTGGTTTGTTATAAGGCCTCCCTATTCTAGAATGGAAGTGGGAGCATGTAACCATGGACTTTGTCACCAGCCTGCCCAGAACTTGTTCTATTTGTAATGCCATATGGGTCATTGTTGACAGGTTGATCAAGACCGTTCACTTCTTACCCATCAGAATCACAGATTCCACCTGCATATTAGCCCGCCTGTACGTCAATAAAATTGTTCGACTCCATGATGTCCCCTCATCCATTGTGTTCAACTGTGATCCTCGGTTTACCTCCTATTTTTGGGATAGTTTTTAAGAAGCACTCGATTCTGCATTGTACTTCAGCATTGCTTATCTTCCCCAGACTGATGGCCAGTCTGAATGTACTCCAAACATTTTAGTATTTACATGGCTCCATATGAAGCTTTGTACAGTAGACCCTTTTGTTCTCCCATTTGTTGGAACGAAGTTGGGAACGAGCATTTTTTGGGACCTAATTTCATCCAGGAGACTATCAAAAAAGTTGTTATCATTCCAAGAAATTTAGCCACTGCCTAAAGTATCCAGAAAAGCTACATAGACAAATGTAGAAGACCTTTGGAATTTGTAATTGGCGATCAAGTCTTCCTTAGGATCTTCCCTTACAAGGAGAAAATACTATTCAGTAAGAAGGGAAAGTTGAGCCCCTATTACGTGGGACCTTTTTAGATCATGGAGCGTGTTGGACCCGTGGCGTACTGCCTTACTCTGTCCCAAGAGTTTACGGGTCTACATGATATTTTTCATGTCTCTATACTAAAAAAGTACAACCTTGACCCTTCTCACATCATTTCTCATCAAGAGATGCAGGTTTAAGCTGATATGACATACAAGGAGCTTCCCACAAAAATACTTAATTAGACTGACAAGGTTTTGCACAACAATAGGATCCCCATGGTGAAGGTATAGTGGCAACACCACATTTCGAAAGAGGTAACGTGGGAGTTGGAGAACAAGATGAGAGAGAAGTTTTCAGATCTATTCATAACAAATTTGGGGGACAAAATTTTCTAAGGTGGGGTGAATGTAACACCTTGAAAACCTTCGCACTTAATTTGTAATAAGAACCACTATTTATTCGGGCCCTAAGACAATTTAAAACCCCATAATATTTTGTATTTTTAATATTTCGAATGAATATTGTATTTCATATTTTAAGTTTCGTATTTTATTTGATTTAATAATTCTTAAAATTAATTATTTTATTTTCTCATCGGAAAAATTTTATTTTATTTATTATTTAAATAAATTTCAGGAAAAATGGAGAAAAAGACAAAAAATCCCACAGGAAGGATCCTGCTCCCAGGGGCTCTGCTCACTTGGGCGACATGCCGTCATTGTTTGGGTGGCATGCCTCTAAGTTTTGCACCACTATCATGTCGCATTGTCCATTCGTTGGTCACATTCGTCAGTCACCACATCACACTTTTCCCATTGACTTTCTCTCTCCTCACCAAATTTTGCCACTTGGCATAAATCCAACAGTCCCCATTTTCTATAAATAGTGGCCCTCCCTTCACCATTTTCCCATCACTTCCATTTCAATTCTTCTATCCTCTAAGAATTTTAGAGAGAGAGGGAGCTATCAAGAGAGAGAGGGAGAGGAGAAGAAGAAGAAAAGGCACAAAAAATATCGAAGTTTCGGTAAGGAATTTAGTATTTACTTTTAAACATCCTAAGGAGCATTTCTAGAGTAAAATTAATAAAGTTTAAATTAGTGATTTCATGGTTAAGTTTTATGCCTAAACTAAGTAATTTCAAGTGTTAACGCATATCTATGATCGTGTATGAACTTGTTAATTTGCATGTGTAATTTAGATGAAACAAATATTGATATGTGATGCAATTAAATGGTAGAAAAATGATTAAGCATGAAATTATGTATAGACATGAGAAACATGTATTGATATTAGCATGCATAATGCATAAAATGTTTCATTATACTTTTTATCTCTAAGGAGTTTCTGTTTCTTCCTCATCTAGTCTGAAAATACATGAGAGAACCACTCCCTGTGGATGATAGCATACCCTTTGACGCGAGGGGTGTTTCAAAATGATTATAGGGGTCACCTTCGACTAATTACGGTCGTGGCCATAGTTAACATGTAGGACCACTATGGTTGGCATGGCTGTGGTCATAGATCGTGTCATAGTTTTGCAAACCGTAAATGTGATTTTGTTTAGCAAACCATAAATGTGTTGTTAGTTTAGCAATATGCAAATTTCTATTACAAATGAAATGAATTTTTCATTCCACATGGGTAGTTGGGAATCCGTATCGCCCTCAATAGATGGAAGTCAGAACGACTTCGCAAATAATGACACGAAAAATAGTGCATATCATGATTTTTTTAAGTTTTTTTATTTTTAGTATGATATACTTGATTGATATGATATGACTATAATATGATGTTTTCTTTAAATAAAATAAATTACTTTCATAATTTAATAAAGAACCCTGACATGACTTTTGATGGTAAGAAATGATGATAGCTTTAATTACCTTTAAAATCTTATGATGTTTTTTAAATACTTTTTTCCTTACTGAGTATATAGAACTCACCCCTTTCCATGCCTCCTCCAGATGAGGAAGATAATGAGGAACTGATTGCTGACCTACTCTTTGAAGTCTTTGAGGATCCCGTCGATCCATAAACTTCTATAAGTGCATGACTTGTCTCGCACTCTGATGAGTCTTTTTACATAATTATAGAAGTGACCCTTTTTGTATTATGATATTTTATATTTTGTCGGCACTTCTGACCTCAGTTATATATGTAATTGGAAACAGATATATTTTGTAAGGATTTTGTAATAAATTGATCTGTTGCATATATTTAACTATTACGCAATCATAATCTATTTCTGTATCTTGCACCTTTATGCCTTAAATAATATTTGGGATGTCACAAAAGTTATCTTACTTTTCAAAAGAATATTACTTTTAAAATATAGAATTGAAATTTAGGATCTATATTTTTTAGTAACAGTTCATACATTTCATTAACTAGATGACACAACCTCTTAAAGATGATCTATAAAAATGCACAATTTGAATCTAAAATCTTTTATGAAGAGAAGAAATACCAATCATATTTTTAATAAAAATTAGTATGATTCAATTTTAAAATGGTATAATAAAAGTAATATATATGAATACTTTTGTATTGATTTTTATAATAGTTTCAAAATTCTTAAAGAAATCAAAGATATATTTCCTGCCAATTTAATGCAATAAAAATGTAAAAGTGTTATCTCTCTTCCAATTAAAAAATGATACTAGCCTGGTACTAATATATATGCCTTCTCCTTGACACTCTATAATAGCCTTTAAGATAATTATTTTTTTTTAATGAAATAAAATTTAACATTAGCAATTAACCATTACAAACACAATAAAATTACCATTAAACAATACATCTGATAGCCACAATATAGATTGAGAAGAAAAATAAAAGGGCAAAACTATGTCCAAAAGCCAATTAGAATGAAACAATTCATCATCTATTACTAATTCCAACCTTTAAGATAATTATGATATTCTACAGATTGCATACTAGTATACATATAAAAAATAAAAACTAGTTAAAGATTATATATATGATGGGAAAATTTGCAAGTGCATAAAATCATTCAAATAATAAAGTGATAAGTATGGTATCATTCTACAGGGATTGTGCATCAAGTACTAGAATTATAGAAATTCTATTATTATCTAGAAATTTAAATCTAATAATAATTTAATCAAAGAAAAATGATTATATTAATGAAAACTATTGATGTAAACCCATCATAGTCATTGATTTCACCTAAATTTTAGGTATATTTGAGTTTTAATTTCACAATCAATTTAATCTAGTTTGCAATGATCGAACAAAGCTAATGTACTTTTGGTTTCCCTCCCAGTATTTGCTAGGTTTATCAATTAACAACTACTAACCTTTTACAATAATTATTAATTTGATTCTATTAGATTTGTGATAATTCGATTTCTCCACGTTAACTCGAACATATAACTCTCGTTTAAATTGCAATTAACGACTAGAAATATCTGTCTAATTAATAGAATTTCACTCCTGCTACTCTAAAACTATCAATAACAAATTAAGCTGTGAGTTGGCCAAGTCTCGCAACAAATTAATTTCAATATTGTTAAATTGGAACTAGAAGGAAGCTAAAATTAAACTTCAAGCATACTTTTGATTCATGCTACATCAATCACTCCAATGAAGGAGATTTAACCAGACATGGTAGATTGAGCAACAAAACTTATAATTAAAAAAAAATATAATCATGTAATAATAAAAAACTAATTTCTAAAAAATTCCAAACATGAGTTTGTTAAAAAATAAGGAAAAACTTCATACCAAAAATCTATAATTTGAAAGAAAAAAATAAAAATAAGAATAAATTACTTGATTAATTTTTTTCAACTTTTCCTCTGTTGCTCAACTGCAAGCCCACTTCTGCTTTCTATTTCGGCTTCTTCTCCACCAGATTTGGGTTCACATTAGCTCCCCACCAAATATAGTTTCACCTTTGCTCACCTTTTAATGTTGTAGATCTGGTTCCTTTTATAGGTAGAAGAAATAAAGGAGATAGGGTTTTGCATGCCTTTTTTTTTCCACTTTTAGCTGCCTTCATTTTTTCTCTTTTCTTCTTCTATTTTCAGTCTTTTTTTAATTTTCTCCACGAAACCTACATAAAATTTTTTTTTTCATTAAATGACTTTTAACTTAAAACTAATTCAAAAGTTATTCTAAATTTAAGTAAAAAAGGTATAAAAATACAATAAAAATCGAACACAACAATATACGTTTGTGTATACATATAAAACAATACTTATTGTACTTGCCACCTAAGCAATCGCAATAATATAACATATTTAGTAAATTATACAAGATATTGTCTAAACTACTTAAAGGAGCTAGTAGCCAATGTACACATGTACTTCTCATCAACACTCTAAATTGGTAATATATGTGTGAGTGTAATTTTTTATTCTTCAAAATATAGGGAACAAAGGCAGATTATTCTATATATCTATTAATTAGTTAGAATTCTATATATCTATTAATTAGTTAGAAGTGGGTTTATAACTTAATTTAATGTATTTTTCCAGATACATGAATAATATTCATATTAATCAAAACATTAATTGTTTTAGATGTTATGATTAATCAAATTTTAATTCCAAGTTCCAAAGATTGAATCCATATCTATTAAATTTTATACAAAAATCTCATTTTAAATCTAAAAAAATTTAAGGAGCTAGCTAGATTCATCTTCATCCTAACTAGATTGAATTTTTACATATACTACATCAATAACGCTTCTATCTTTGCTCCATTGTGTATAAATAAAAAGAAAAGAAAATAAATGTGACATCCTTATGCCAAACAGGGAACCAATGTCCAAATGAGCAGACATAAAATAGATATTAATATTGCAGCAGAACTATACATCCCATACAAGATTATGTGCAGGCTAGGCCTTCAGCACATAGCTGGCTTGGTGTGGCACACTATTGCCTCGGGCAGTGTGCTGCCGCCCTCTTGGGCTTCGTGCACCACCTTTGGCGATGTGCTGCTGCCTTGGGTGGAGAGCTGCCACTGGTGGAGGATTCTTCCTCTGCTTTTTGTGCTGTTGTCGTCTCGTGTCAAATCACTCATCTTTCACTCAACTTTCTCTCTCCTCACCGAATTTTGCCACTCAGCACAAATACAACAGTCCCAATTTTTTATAAATAGGGACCCCTTTCTTCCATTTTCCTCATCACTTCCATTTTATTCTTCCATCTTCTAATAGCTTAGAGAGAGAAAATGAGTGATTTAGAGAGAGAAGGAGAAGACAAGAAGAAGAAAGGTGTAGGAAAACTTCTAAGTTTTAGTAAGAAATTTAGTATTTCCTTAAACATCTTAACGAGCATTTTTAAAAAATCAAAATTATGACGTTTGTGTTTTGTGTTTTTCATATTTAATGTTTAATAAAGTGATTTGTTCTTGATTTCAAGCATGCTATGTGATTTTATAGATACTTGATGATTTGCATGTAAATTAAAAAACATGAATCTGGTGATAATTTTTTGAAATATACATAAAAAAAAAGAAAGAGAAGGGGAATGAGCCTGAATGGTCTAAAAAATATATGTATTTGTATTGATATGTATAATGCATCAAGTGTCTCGTTAGGCTTTTTATCTCTGAGGGTTTTCTTTTTTTTTCCTCCCCTATTTGGTCTCAAAAGACGCCGCTCTCTGTAGACATCGGTGTACCATCTGACGAGAGCGGTGATGCGATTATCTGTTAGAGGTCACCTTTGGCTAAGTACTATCGTGACTATAGAATATCTGATAGAACCACTTTGGTTGGTACGACCATAGTCATAGATTGTACCATAGTTTGACAAGTCAGAAATGTGCTTGAACGAATTGTCGTTATATATCTAATCTGGTCCTTCCACATGGGTAGTCAAAAATTCATATTTGCCCTCACAGATGGAAGTTGGAACGATTTCATGAAGTATGACACAAAAATCTAAGCATTTCATGATTTGGTTTTTTCTATTGTTAAGTATGATTTTGATTTGATTGTTGTGACTATGACAGGATGTTTCTTTTAATAAATAAAATTATTTTCATAAAATAAAAAAAGACCTTGACGTGACCTAATGGTAAGTATTAATGATATAATTATTCACTCTTAAAATCTTATGTTATTATTTAAATGTTGTTTTTCTTACTAAGTATATAGAACTCACCCTTTCCATGCCCCTCCAGATGACGGAGATAGTAAAGAACTAATCGCTGACCTACCCCTTGAAGTCTATAAGGATCCCATGGATCCACAAACCTTGAGTGCAGGACTTGTCGTGCACTCTAATGAGTCCAATCACATAATGAAAGAAGTGATCCTTTGTATTTTGATATTTTGTATTTTGTTACCACCTCTGTCCTCAGTTATATATATTGTAATTGGAACTCATATATTTTGGTAAGGGATTTGAAATAATTTGCTCCGCTGTATACAATTTTTATAATGCACTCGTAATCTATTTCTGTATCTTGCACCCTTAGGCCTTAATTTGCATTAGAGATGTCACACATATTTTAGCGGTTCTGAAACAAATAATCAAAACTAAATACCTCTCAAAGGAAATATGGTGAACCAGATTTAACTAGACTCTGTGTTTGTTAAATTTTGACTTTTTATTTTATTAGTTAACTTTTTAGATTCTTTTAGTATGGTTTTATTTGTTCTTTAGTCTTTTACTTTCAAGTTTTTTAAATGTTGATTCTCCTTTTTTTACAATTATTTATAGATTTAAAATTTCTTTCTAATGAGCTTTTAGTTTATAAAATTATTCTTAGAATTTTAAGATCTTAGTAATTTTATTAGATTTATTCTTTTAAATTAACCACATCATTTTTTGTTATACCAAAATTTCAATTTATACTAATATTCCTAAAATATCAATTTGTCCAAAATTTACTTAGTTTACCAAATTACAGATTTTATTTATTTATTTTATCTTGTGCCCGAGGGAATTTATCCTCCTATTCGCACCCGCAATATGGGGAGCACATCCGTGAAGACCCCTCTGCATCCGTATAAGCCTGGTAGGTCAACACGATGCCCAAGGCTGGCTGCAATGTGCAGGTGCTTGGAGTGTAGTGGCACTCCCACACACAAGACTTGTGCACAAATGCACACCAGCATGCATCACAGTGCCATGAACATTCCCGCACGACTGTGATGACAACAACTACAACTATTATGATGATTACAACTATTAAGACAATGACTACGAGTCTGACAACCTATCTATGTAGTGGACTATAAACGGTTAATTAAAATACATCTCCAACAACATCAAAAAAATTAAAAACTAAACATTCTAATACTTGATTCCTAAGGGTAATTAAACATGATGGACCATATCAGTCTATTATTCTAGTTGTTCTTATCTGTGAATGGCATCATCATCTTTGCCTGCACGTCACTGGCAAACCCTACATGAAACTGTTGTTGTACTTACGAGTTCATCCTGTCAATGGACCACTCTTGCAGTTGTTGTAGCTCCTACACAAGAGAATCCTCCTTGATTTGAGCAGATGTCTCCTAAGGACCCTTCATGACTCCCCCGTTAGGTGGTCTCTTGAGGCTAAAGTGACTTGCTAAGTGTTTCTGTCCTCTTCTAGATTTCTTTAAGGTGTTGTTCGATGCGCCAGCCCAAATTTTTGAGATCAATGACATTTAGTTGGTGGAGGGGCTCCCCAATATGACTTTGGAGCACGACCTATGTGATCTCCTTCTCGCAAATGTCCTTGCACTGGTTCTTCAGTTGGTCAATTATCTTTGTGATTCTTTAGTGCAAGAAGCTCTCTTAATTCACCATCTTCTTGTTATGCTCCATCTCAGGCATCCTCTGAAAGTCAACAAGCACATGTTAGGCTTCTAGAAGAGAAGGCTAAACCTCTGGTTATTAGTCATAGGGGTTGTAAATGATTGCATAGACTTTAACGTCACAGAAACTACTGAGTTCACTCACTTTCTTCATCAGCCCTTTCTTTCTTTTATTGAATATGGTTTTTTTTTACGACGCGATTAGGTAACATATGCAAACTTAACTTTCTTTCAACTCATGGTCTTTTGTCATTTGGTTTGTGGCTCAGGAGAGGGAATGGGTATATATAGAATGAGACAAGGGTTGAAGAATATTAGTAAAGGATGGGGAGTGAAACATTGAATATACGAAGTGAGGTTAGATGTACTGCATTCTAAAACTTGAAGTGGAGTTTCAAAATCATTTCCAAAATGCTATGTCTTTAATAGGGAATATGGGAAAATATTTTGATTTAAGGAAATGTTTCACAAAATTTAATTAGTAAGTTGTTGCAGGGCCGCACTTATACAAAATTCCTTTAATCATGACTATCCCTTTTAATTAAGAGCTAATGTTTCACTATAGTCCATCTTTATATCTACTCTCTCCTGCGTTATTTCATTTGGTATGCATAATGTCGAATATGATTATTAGAGTGTATGTGTATTTTATTTTATCTTTATAGAAGAATATTTTAATTACAATTATTAAAGTCAAAATATGTCTCTATATCACAATCAATTATATACATTTAGTAGATAATTAGTTACTATATGCAATCGGGCTTCCATGTTTTGGATTCTTTATACGTTCAAAATTTATATTTTTTTCATAGAGTTGTAGTAAACAATCAGTAATTATTTTGAAAAAGAAGATTTATTTGAAAATTTTGTGTGCTGAAAAATATTTAAATACATAATAAAGCATATGAAAGAAGGAAAAGAAGAAGACAATTATGTATCTTTGCTTTCAATCAAATACATGCAACTAATAAATCTGCTACACTAATGATAAAATTATTTTCTTTCTTTTCTGAAATAAAATAAATCCACTTGGACCAATTAATTATAATTCTACCCTACCCATCATGTTCTTTTAAAACATAAAATTCATATAAAATAAAGACATGAGATCACATATAACTATTTTCTCTATATACGTTTGTGTATGTGAGTGCCTTTTTCCTGTATACCTTCAAAGGGGAAAAGAATGAGGAATCCTATAATTGTTTTATATTGGAAAAACATGTATAGATGGCAAAACTCATGTAAGGACATTTTTTTTGTTCTCAATTAGCGTATATGTTTTATATGTTCGATATATATACACAAATGTTCTAATTTATTTCATATTTGATATATATTGTGGGCAAGGAAATTTGATTGTAATCTTATTTGTTTGATCCACCTGGGGAACAGTGGAAATGTATTGTAATTGATAAATTTGATAAGAAATGCCTACTATTTTATCATTTAAATAAAATGAGTATGAGAAGTAGGATGGATATATATATATATATATACATAAATTCGATTTAATTAGTTAGATTATGGATAAGCCTTAATTAGAGCAATTATTTTTTAAATAAATTGATAAAAATGTATTACTTATTTTTTTTTACATACTGCATTATTTTTTTAGTATGGGTGAAACTCCATATGTTATAGTACTGGTATGTTACTAAGGTGAAAGTAGGAAAATTAGAAGATGGGTAAAACTCCATATGTTGGAGAATCCTTATTGATCTTGGACATCTACCTGAAATCCTTAATCAGTCCATACGTGGCCCCACTAGGCTGGGGTGACTTGTTGAGTGTTTCCATCCTTATTTGTATTTCCTTGAGGTATAGTTCGATGAGCCAAGCCAAATCATTCAAAACAATGAGGTTTAGTTGGTGGAGAGGCTTCCCAATAAGGCTTTGGTACATAACTTGCATGATTTCGTTCTCCCTATTGTCCTCACGGTGCTTCTTCAATTGATCAATTGCCTAGGTGATCCTCTGGCGCAAGAAACTCTCTTGATTCACCATTTTCTTTCTTTGTTCCTTCTCAGGCATCATTTTGAAGTCGACCAACAGGCGTTGGGCTAGGAAAGGGGTAGACCAAACCTCTGGTTGCCAGTCGTAGGGGCTGTAAATGATTTCACAGGCTTTGACTTTGCAGAGCATACTGAGTTCACTCACTTTCTTCATAAACTCTTCTTCTTTTTCTTGAAAGTAGCTTTTCTGGCAAAGTTGTTAGTGATATAGGAAAGTTTAACCTTCTTTTAGTCATGGTGTTTGGTCATGTCTGGCCAAAGAGCGAGATGGTACATATATAGAATGCGACAAGGGTTGAAGATTTATTAGTAATGGATGTGAAGTGGAACATTGAATATACCTTGTAAGGTTAGATTAAAACTGCAAATGGAGTGCCTAAATCATCTCTAGAAATGTTATATTTTTAATAGCACATATGGAAAGATCTTATGATTAAAGGTAATGTAATTTAAAAAATTTAATTAGTGAATTGTTGCAAGGCTGCACTTTTATAAAACCATTCAAATACAACTATCTTTTTTAATTAAAAGTTAATGCTTCATTATAATGCATGTATATATCTACTCTCTCTTATATGTGTAGATGTGTAAAAAAAATGAATTGAACCAGAAGATTGGTAGAATACTTAATTAATTTTCCTTGTATATGGGGGGTTAGTTAAAAAGAGACAGAGAGAAAAAAAAAAACTTGAACTTAGTTGTCTTAAGGGAGAAAAACATGGCAACGAAATAAAAGATTGATATTGCTTGTAATTACGCTATTAGAATTGCATATAAATAGGTCACCCATCCTTTGTACTGAGCATCCCATTTTTATCATATAGAATATTGATATTGCTTTTCGCAAATTTCCAATATAGTCCTCCAATTAAGATAGTTTGCATTTCAATCATAAAAGTCTTTGTTTTAGTCCCAACAATATGTGCACTTTTAGTTGCTTTTTTCTTTTTAGTGCCCATATAGCCAAAAATATATATAGAAAATGTTGGGGCTTATAGACATGCAATCACAACAATACACTCACTCTAATTCTCACAATCTATAAGTTGTTTATTATCACATTTACACATGCAAGAAGTTGTTTTAGATGTGTAGTGTGGACTATTTTATGGTTGTTTATGCCACTTTTTATATGATGCTCTTATTTTATACTCTAAGGTCTCATGTATTTTAGATGATGCTAGTGGTTGGTTTTGGTGTATAAGCATACCTTATGGCTGGTTTTGTCAATCTGCGTGTTATTGTTAAGAGCTATATTACTTTTCAAAAAAAATATTAATCCTAAAAAATGAAAATAAAATTTAGGATTTAAATCTCTATAGTGACAATTCATACATTTCATTTATTAATTAGCACGATCTCCTAAAGATAACATATGAGAACATACAATTTCAATAAAAAAAATTTTATAAAGAGAGGAAATACTATACATATTATTAAGGAATGATTATTGTAATTTAATTTTAAAATATAATAATAAAAGTATATATATGATTACTTATTGATTTACGTAGTTGCCAAAGAACTCCTAAAGAAATCAACGATATATTTCTTGCAAATTTTATGCAGTAATAATACATAGGTGTTGTCTCCCTTCAGTAAAAAAAATGATACTAGTATGGTATTAAAATATATGCCTTCTGAACCTCGACAATCCATATTTGTCTTTAAGATAATTAACTTTTTTTTCTAAATTGAAATAAAATTTATCAATAGTAATTAACCACTACAAACATAACGAGAAGTACCATCAACAATACATCCGACAACCGCAATAGAGATTGAGAAAACAAGAAGAAGGTAAAGTCATGTTCAAAAAACAATTAGAAGGAAACAATCCGTCCTCCATTTCTGATTCCAACCTTTAAGATAATTATGATGTGCTATAGATTGCATGCTCGTGTAATATAAATAACGAAAAACAGTTAAAGGTTATATATATGTGTGTATACGTATGAAGCAATACTTATTCTACTAGTTATTTAGACAACATTGCTATTATATCACAATAATATGTCATATTTAGCAAATTAAACAAGATATTGTCCAAACTACTTAAAGGAGCTAGTTGCAAGTGTACACATATACTTCCCATCAACACTCTGAATTAGTAGTATACATGTGACTATAATTTTTTTACCTTTTAAAATATAGGGACCAAAGATAGATTATTCTATATATCTTTAAGTTAGTAGAACCCGAAATAAATCCAACAAATAATTAAACAACATATTTATAATTTTAGCGTATTTTTTCCAGATACATGCATAATATTCATATTAATAAAAATATTAATTATTTGAGATATTTCGATTAGATCAAGATTTTCTATGAGGAAAATATTATTCCATAATGCCATTATCCTAAATTTTAATTTCAAGATTGGAAGAGCATATCCATATGTATTAAATTCTCTACAAAAATCTCATTTGAAATCTAGATAAATTTGAGTAGCTAGCTAGCTTAATCTTCCTCCTAACTAGACTGAATTTCTACATATACTACATCAATAATTCTTATGTCATCACTCCATTATGTAAAATAAAACAGAAAAGAAAAGAAGAGAAAAGTGCATTATAATAGCTTAAAATTACATTGAGCATGTAGCTATTTAACAAGTAGTTGTAGCCATGTCAAGCAGGGGGAAGAGAGAAATTAAAGAATGAACAGTAGTACTAGTACAAGATATAAAATATTAAAGAGAAGATTAATTTGAAGAAAATCATAATTCAAAGTAATTCAAGTACATGTATGCATGCGACTTGACGACTACAGCTATGATGGTGACAGCTACAACTATTATGATGACTACAACTATTAAGGCGACGACTACGATGACTAAGAAACCGACAACATATATTTGTGGTGGAATGTAATTGGTTATTTAAAGTACATCTCCAACAACACTCCAAAAAATTTAAAATTAAATATCATAATACTCGATTCCTAAGGGCAGTTAAACCCACTAGACCATTTCAGTCCATTATTTTGGTTGTTCTTATGGGTGAATGGCACCATCATCTCTGCCTATTCCCCGTCTGCTCCAGGTGGTTGCTGATGTGCTTGTGGGTTCATCCCATAAATGAACTACGTCTATAGCTACTGCAACATCTGCACCGGATGATCCTCCGTGATCTTAGTGAATGTCTCCTTAGGACCCTTCATCACTCCTGCGTTCTGTGGCCTCCTAAGGCTGAGGTGACTTCCAGAGTGTTCCAATACTCTTCGAATTTTTTTGAGGTATTGTTCAATGAGCCAACCCAACTTGTTGAGATCAATGAGGTTGAGTTGGTGGAGGGGCTTCCCGATAAGACTTTGGAACATGATATACGTGATCTCTTTCTCGTGATTATCCTTGCACTATTTCTTCAGTTGATCAGTTGCCTTGGCGATCTTTTGACACAAGAAGCTCTCTTGATTCACCATCTTCTTGCTTTGCTCCATCTTGGGCAACCTCTTAAAATCAGAAAGTACGCATTGGGCTCCGAAAGGGGAAGGCCAAACCTCTTGTTTTGAGTCATAGGGGCTATAAATGATTGCAAAGGCTTTGACATCGCAGAGAGTGCTGAGTTCACTCACCTTTTTCATCAATCCCTTCTTTCTTTTTTTGAACAAAGTCGTTAGTGATATAAGCGAGCTTAACCTTCTTTCTAGTCATGGTGTTTTGTCGTGTCTGTCCAAGGAGCAAGAGAGTGTATATATAAAATGAGACAAACATTGAATAGTTATTTGTAAGGAATGGGGAGTGGAGCATTTTAATATAGTAGAATATACCATGTAAGGTAAGATGTGGTGCATTTTAAAATTGCAAGTGAAATGTTCAAATTATCTCCAAAAATGTTATGTCTTTAATAGGGAATATGGGAAAATCTTGTCATTTAAGGAATGTATTTCACAAAATTTAATTAGTAAAATATTGAAATGCTACACTTATCTAAAATCATCCAATCCTCCCTTTTAATTACAAGTTATTGATTCATTGTAATGCACTTATATACCTACTCTCTCTTGCATTATCCCAGCATGCATTCACACTTGAAATTAATCATACATGGCAACCATACACACCTCTTTGTCTTATACCACTCACAGATATTACTCTTAATCATCAACTAATGTGGCCACCTCCTTCCAAATTAAACTTAATTATGTGTCTTGATATCCTACACCTACCATCATTTTATTTTTTAATTTTTGAAAAAAGAAACAAAAACAATAGATATATAGTTTTTTATTTGCTTTTATGCATTAATGTCATTATTCATTTTTTCCTAATTCGCAAAATAAATTTTATTTATAAGAAAAATATGTGATCATCCCTTAAAATTAATGCTGGTTTTCTTCATTTTTAATTTCTTCTGCAAACTTTACACTCCAAAACTTTATTGTCACCAAAGAAAATTTAATTACACATACACAAGATTTCATAATAGTTATACATATAATGTAGGCACATGGTGATTTTTTCTGAACTCCATAATAATTAATTATTTCATTTGGTATGTAGAATATGATTATTAGAGCAATTATATATTTGATTTTATCTTTATGGAATACTATTAATCACAATTATTAAAGTTATAATATCTCTCTATATCACAACAAATTATATATATTTAGTAGACAATTAACTATTATATGCAATCAAGCTTTATTTTTTATTTTCTTTGTACATAATAAAACTTACATTTTTTCATGAAGCTATAACCAATAACCAATAATTATTTTGAAAAAGAAGACTTGTTTAAAGATATATGTGCAAAAAAAATACTTAAAATACATAATAACGCATACAAAAGAAGGAAAAGAAGAAGAAAATTATGCATCTTTGCTTTCAATCAATTACATGCAACTAAGAAATCCACTACACTAATTTGTTTTAGATATGAATGTAGTGTTTAGACCATTTTATGGTTGTTTCTGACACTTCTTAGATGATGCACTTGTTTTATACTATAAGGTCTCATGTATTTAGATGATACTAATGGTTGGTTTTGGCATATAAGAATACCTAATGGTTAGTTTTATAAATATATTTGTTATTGATAAAAGCTCTCTTACTTTTCAAAAAAAATATTAATTCTGAAAAATGAAAATAAAATTTATGATTTAATTTTTTTAATAAAAATTCATATATTTCATTAATTAGGTGACACAATCTCCTAAAGATAATGTACGAAAAACATAATTCGAATCCAAAATCTCTTATAAAGATAAGAAATCCCAATATATTGTTAAGGAACGATTAGTATGTTTCAAATTTAAAATAGAACAACAAAAGTAATAGAGATGAATACATATTAACTTTTGTGATATCTAACAAATTTTAAAGAAATCAAAGGTATAGTTCTTGCCAATTTAATGCAGTAATAATATAAATGTGTTGTCTCTCTTCTAGTAAAAAAATGATACTAGCATGGTTCAATACTCCATATTGACCTTTTATATTATTTTTTTCAAATAAAATAAAATTTATCAATGATAATTAATCATTACAAACACAAGGAGAAGTGCCATTAAACAATATATCGGACAATCATAATATAAATTAAAAAGGAAGAGAAGGCACAACCATGTTCAGAAAACCACTAGAAGGAAACAATTCATTATCCATTATTGCTTCTAACCTTTAAGATAATTATGATAAGTTATAGATTGCATGCTATTATACATATAAATGACTAAAACTAATTAAAGATTACATATACGTGTGTATGTGTGTGTGTGTGTGTGTATATGTAAAACAATCCTTATTCTTAATATCGCATATTTAGCAAAATATAAAAGATACTATCTAAATACTCAAAGGAGCTAGTATACATAGACTTCTCATCAACGCTCTAAATTGGTAATATATATGTGAGAGTAATTTTTTAACTTTTTAAAATATAGAAAAAAAGATGAAACAATCTATCTATCTATTAGTTAGTTAAAAAATAAGTCTATTCAAGTAATTGAATAACATATTTATAATTTAGTTTAACATATTTTTCCTGATATAAGTATAAGTTCATATCAATAAAAATATTAATTGTTTAAGATGGTCATAATATATCAGGATTTTCTTTAATGAAAATATTATTTCTTAATCTCAGTATCCTAAAATTTTAATTTTAAGATCCGAACGTGTATTCATATATATTAAATCCCATTCAAAAATCTCATTTGAAATCAAAAAAAAATTTGAGTGGCTAGCAAACTTAATTGTCATCCTAAATAGACTGAATTTCTATATATACTACATCAATAATGCTTCTATCATCACTCCACTACATATAAAAAATAAAAGAAAGGAAAAAAAGAGAGAAAAGCATTCCAATAGTTTAAAACTACATTGGACATGCATGTATTTTAACAAATAGCAATGAAGCGACATCAACCTGGGGCAAGAGAGAAAATAAAAAATATAAGAGTAGTTCTAGTACATGAGATATAAAATATTGAAGAGAAAATTAATTTGAAGAAAATTCTAACGCAAACTAATACCTTTACATGCATGCATGCGATATGACGACTATGTTGACTATTACGCGATGACTACGATGACTAGTACTATGACAACAACGACTACAACTATTAAGAATTTGAAGATATATATCTTTGGTGGATTGTAATTGGTTATTTAAGTACCTCTCAACAGCAATCCAAACAATTCAAAATCAAACATCTTATCATTCCATTCCTAAGAATAATTAAACCTCTAGAGCATATTAGCGTATTATTCTAATTGTGCTTATCAAACAGCACCATCATCTGCACTTGGTCCCCGTTACCAAACACTAAATGAGTTGTTGTTGTGCTTACGGGTTAATACAATCAATGAACCATCACTATGATTGCTGAAGCTTATGCGATAGAAAATCCTCGTTGATCAGAGACGATGTCTCCCACAAACCCTTCATCATCCTCCATTTACGGCCCCTTTAGGCTTAGGTGATTTATTCAGTGTTTCTATATTTTTTGGATTTCTTTGAGGTTTTGTTTAATTAGCCAACCCTATTGAGATCAATGAGGTTGAGTTGGTGGAGGGGCTTCCCAACAAGGCTTTGAAACATGATATGCATTATTTACTTCTCTTGATTGTCTTTGTGTTTCTTCTTCAGTTGGTCTATTGTCTTGGTGATCATCTATCATAGGAAGCTCTTTTAATTCATCATCTTCTTATTCTGCTCCATCTCAAAGATCCTCTTGAAGTCGGCCAACAGGTATTGGGCTCCGAGAGGGGAATGCCAAACCTCTAGTTACTAGTCATATGGGTTGTAAATGATTGCACATGTTTTGACATTGCAAAGTCATTAGTGATATTGTTAAGCTTAACCTTGTTCTAGTCATGACGTTTTGTGTGTCTGGCCAAGGAGCAAGAGGGGCTATATATAGAATGAGACAAGGATTGGAGAGTTATTAGTAAGGAATGGGGAATGGAGCATTATAATATAGTAGAATATGCCATCTAAGGTAAGATATGGTGCATTCTAAAACATTAAGTGGAATGCCAAAATGTTACTTAATGATTTGTTAGATATACATGTTCCTCATTAATCTTATCTTTTATATAAAGAGTTAACAAATCATATAAAAACTCATACATTTTTAATCTTCTATTAAATTTGCAAAAGTTCAAGCATTCATATAAAATGGTATGCAGGTGGCATTAGCTATGAGTTTTTAACACATTAAAACAAGAGAACATCCATATTGATTTATATTTCACTTATTAACTATGAATTTGGCTTATCTATAAAGGATGTATTGTGTTATGATTTTTTATGTAATGTGCTATGATTTTTTTATCTTTTTATTTCTTTTTGTATTCTTAAATATTATAACTTTATTGTGTGTGTCTTATTTAGAGAGATTATATATATATATATATATATATACACACTTACAATGATAAAATAGTGATTCATCGAATATAATTAACCATGTTTACTTCCCTTTATTTAGTAAAGATGGCACTTTATTATATGTTGTACTTGTGTTGAATTGTGTAATTGAATTTTTTTTTAATTAAAAATTATGCTAACTATTTAATTAAAAATTTTAATACAATTAAAATTAAATATTAATGTAAACAATTATGTGAGAAAATGAAATGTTACAATTAAATATCAATATAATTAGTTCTATAATCCATACATAAAACAGACTGCAAATTTAATTTTAAACAAAGTAATTGAACTTAAGTTCTTTTATATATCACTAAATTGACATATTAACAAAAACAAACAAATAAATATATTCAATACATTTTTATTAGAAAATGGTTGATATTAGAAGTTAACAGATTATATAAAAAGGTATGTAGGTGATAATTTGGCTAACTTTTTAACTTTTTATATAAAATTGTGAGTAGACTTGTTCTTCATTAATGGGAACTAATGCCATCCCTTAATGATCGAGCCAAAGGCCCAATAGTTCCAATTCTAGGATCTTTACTTCATTTCCAACCACCTTAATAGAAATCAATCCTTCTAAAAGTTAAATATAATTTAGACATGATAATACTTGACTTTTAAATGAAGTGGTATTTCTCTAACTCTACAAAAATAAGAATTGAAGATTCGACTCTTATGTAACACAAAAATAAATATATAATGCTATCATATGTTAAAATTAATTATAATTTATTGTATTATTACAATTATCTTCATTTTTAAAAAAGTATTTAGTGTCTTATGAAATTTTGAAACTGTTATCGCAAATGTATAAATTGGTTTTGAATAAGTGATCCCACTAAGAAAGGTTAAATACTAGTTATTATCTTTAAGAATCAAGTGCAACATCGTATTACAGTTACTAGAGTAACATACTATAATATTGAAAAAAATTTAATGTTGTAGTTTGTGTCACTGGAGTTAAATATGGTCTTATTTTATATCAGTAACATTTTTTTTAGTAGTAAGAAACTATATATATCATTGATTTTTGAGTATTTATATATGTAAAAGAAATTCAAAATATTAATTGCTTAAAGTGTTTGAAATTAGCCGTCAAAATTTTTTTTCTATATTTATTATTCTATGTGATTGTATATATTTAAATATTTATATGTATATATTGTACATTTCTTCTTGCATAAAGTATTAGTTAACAATTCACAGATTGTTGAGTTTGAAAATTATTTATTTCAGGTTTTTTCTATATTCTGAACAAAATAATTGCATCGTGAAATTTATTTATGATCGTTAGAGATTCTCCAATATATTTTACTTATTTAAAATATTACATGTTTTGACTAAAATAAAATTATTAGAATTATATTTAAATTTCAGATTAATCAAAATATTAATTATTTTAGATATTTGGTTTATATTGGAATTTTCTTTGAGGAAAATATTATTCCTTAATGCCATTATCCCAAATTTTAATTCTATGATTTGGAGAACACATCCATATTTATTAAATTCTATACAGACATCTCATTTGAAATCTAAACAAATTTGAGTATCTAGCTAGTTTAATCTTTCTCCTAACTAAACTGAATTTCTACATATAGTGCATCAATAATGCTTTTGTCCTCTCTCAATTGTGTATAAAAAAAGAAAAGAAAGAAGAGAAAAGAGCATTCTGATAGCATAAATTTATATTGAGCATGCTTATATTTTAACAAATAGTAATACAGACACGTCAAGCCGGGGAAAGGGAGAAATTAAAGAATGAAGAGTAGCACTAGCACATGAAATATAAAATATTGAGGTGAAGATTAATCTAAAGAAAATCATAACATAAAGCAATCTAAGTACATGCATGTATGTGACCCAACGACTATGACTGTGACGATGACAGCTACAACAATTTGGACGATGACTATGACGACTAAGAAACTGACAACATATCTCTATGGTGGAATTTAATTGGTTATTTAAAGCACATCTCCAACAAAACCCAAAATATTCAAAATTAAATATCATAATATTCAATTCCTAAAGGTAATTAAACACACTAGACTATATCAATCCATTATTCTGGTTGTTCTAATTTGTGAATGGCACCATCACCTCTGCATGTTCCCCGTTGGACCCTACATAAGGCTGTTGCTATGTTTGAGGATTCATCCCATCAATGAACCGCATATACAGCTGTTACAACTTTTGCACCATAGAATCCTACTAGATTTGAGTGAAAGTCTCACCAGGACGCTTCATCACTCCTCCATCTGTCGCCTCTTGAGGCTGAGGTGACTTGCTGAGTGATTCCATCCTTTTACTTTACCACTGTCTCTACCTTTGCTGGGTCAACAGATACCCCATCTTTCGACACAATATTGGCCAAGAATGCTATTTGATCCAACCAGAAGTCACATCTACTGAACTTTGCATACAACTTGGCTCTCCGAAGTATCCCTAGCACTATTGCCAAATGTTTTGCATATTCTACCAAATCCCTCGAGTATATCATGATATCTGTTATCTCCTTCTCGCGATTATCATTGCACTGCTTCTTTAGTTGGTCCGTTACCTTAATGATCTTCTGGTGCAGGAAGCTCTTTTGATTCACCATCTTCTTGCTCTGCTCCATCTCGGGCATCCTCTTAAAGTCAACAAGCATGTGTTGGGCTCCGAGAGAGGAAAACCAAAGATTTGGTTGCGAGTCATAAAGGCTGTAAATAATTGCACAAGCTTTGACATCGCAAAGAGTGCTAAGTTCGCACACTTTCTTCATTAGCTCCTTCTTTCTTTTCTTGAATGTGGCTTTTTTTGCAGAGTTGTTAGTGATATAAGTAAGCTTAACCTTCTTTCTTGTCATGGTATTTTATCATGTGTGCCCAAGGGGCGGGAGGGGGTATATATAAAATGATACAACGGTTGAATAGCTATTAATAAGGAATGGGGGGTGGATCATTTTAATATAGTAGAATATACAATGAAAGGTAAGATGTGGTGCATTCTAAAACTGCAAGTGGAATACCCAATCTATCTCCATAAATGTTATGTTTTTAATAGGGGATATGGGAAAATCTTTTGATTTAAGGTAATGTAATTATAAAAAATTAATTAGTAAATTGTTGCAAGGCTGTACTTATATAAAATTATTCAATTGTGACCATCCATTTTAATTAAAAGCTATTGCTTCACTGTAATGCATTTATCTACCTACTGTCTTTTGTATTATCCCCAACATACATTCACACTTGAAGTCAATTATACTTGGCAACCACACTCACAAATATTATCTCTTAACCCTCAACTAATATGGCCATCACCTAACAATCCAACTTAATTGTATGTCTTGATCTCTTACAATTACTATCATTTTACTTTTTAATTTTTTAAAAAAAGAAAATACAAAAACCATAGAAATCTTTTTTTTTCTATATCAAAGTTCACATTACATATTAACAATAATTTAAATTTATACTTTTAAAAGTCAATGGTATTAGTTAGAAAGTTGTTGAACTCAAAAAGATACAATAGATTAACATACCATTACCTTGTAAATTAATAGGATATTTTGTGACATTAAAATGTTCTTTTTGAATTTGCTAATGTTTGTATTTATGATAAATGAGAGAAATGTATTTGATTAAATTAAAATTATCTCTTGTTTTATACTTTGAGTCCTTGTTATTACTCTATCAAATCTAAATAATAATAATAGTTATTTTTATCCTAAATTTCTAAAATATATTGTTTTTTACCCTCTCATGTCTTTTCTCTACTTTTACTAGTTTCATCATTATATTGTTTATATGATTTTTTTTTCTGACTAAATTGACTTATATATTTCACAACACAAGAACAAATATTAATCACAATATATATCCATATATATATATCATATACATGTATATATCATAACTAAGTTTTTATGGTATTAGAATACTCTTGGAGTGTATTAGTAAGTATGTTTTGCACAGAAAATTTTGAACTCTTACAAATTAAAGTTTCCATGTCCAACAAATTAACTATAAACCAATTGCGTGCCGGATGTTAGTTGTCTCGTCTAGTTGATATATGCATATATGTATATACACATGTAATATATAAGGTAGCGATAGAAGGAATACATGTTAAGGTAGGTAAATATATATTGAGATGTTTGTATATGTGTATGGAAGGGTGAGCATGTAGCGCCCGGAAAGGGGCCGAAAAAAAAAAAAAAAAAAAAAAAGCCACGTCGGCAGCCACGTCAGCAGGCCCGGTCAGCAGTCCCGGCCAACCGGGACCTGCCACGTGGTAAGACCACGTCGTTCCAAAAAGGGCCACGTTGGCGATCCGCGTAGGCGCGATCGGACGGTCCAGATCAAGCGTACGATCGGACGGCCCAGATTTAAACGCACGGACGGTCCAGATTTAATCAAAAACGGACGGCCCAGATTAAAACAAAATGGATGGCTGAGATCAAAAGGCAAAGGGTTATAAATAGAACCCCCACACCAGACCACAAACCCTAGCCGCCTGCCGCTCGCTGGAGAAGACGAACCAGAAGCCGGCCGCCGCCACCCGCCGCCGCACCGGAGGAATTTTCGACCGCCGATCGAGGTAGATTTCGTACCCCCGACTCGTTTTTCCACGCTGATTCCTCCTGTGGCCAAATCGGAGCCAAAATCCTGGCCAAACGGCTGGAATACACAGCCGAAGCCCAGCGGCGCCGCCACGCCCCTTCTCAGTTTTTGCCTCCGATGAGACCCTTCCCGGCCTCCATTTGATGCAATTTTTATATCACCGTGATCACCATTATTTTCTCTACAGGTTGACCAGAGCCGAATCACCAAAACACGAACCTCGCCGGAGA
>NW_019014507.1:152917-192937 GCF_000150535.2 Carica papaya
TATATCTCTCTCTCAAAATCTTGAAAAATGAAAGAATAGAAGTGTGGGGAGAAATGGAAGGGGAAGCGAAATTTATAGAATTTTGGAACCGCCAAATTCACGCCAAGTGGTGAAATCCAGTGAAGAGAGAGGAGAAAAAGATATTTAGCATAAAAAACGAGGGAGGAGAGCCTCCTTCACTTCCTTAACTGGAAGATTCAAGATGTTATATTTAGGAAATATAATTTCAAATTATCTTCTTATAAATAGTTTACGTTATAGATTTTAGCTATTCATTACTATTTTACATAATTAATGAAGTATATATATATATGTTTATTATTATAGCACTTTTTAATTTTCTAATTATCATGAACTTTTTTAAAAAGTAAGATAACTTTTATTTATTAAAGAAAATAGCCATACAACATCATTTTAATCTTTATTCATCTTATTATATTACTCTATTAGTTCATTTTATACATAACATTGTTAATTAATTCCAAACAATTAGCTCTTTATTGGCAAAGTAACCTAAAATTTTCTTTGGGGGTAAATATTTTTAAGGGTTTGGCTGTAGGTTAAGTATCGCATATTTTTCCTTAATTAAAAGATAATTTTATTAATAAAATGGCAGTCGCATGTCCTTTTTTTCTTTGAATAATAAAAAATAATTGTGTCTAGTTTTATCTTTTTTAAAAGAGAGAATAACAAGAAAACACAAAATCACCACCCATTGGAAAATGAAAAGCACAATTTAAGAATAAAATTATATGATAATATAGGTAATTTGAAATAGAAGCTAAACATGAAAAGAGCATATTCTTAAAACATCTATTATATGGTCCCCCTTCATAGCCTCATACAGATACATCAAAAGGTAAGTTACATTTCAACAAAGAATTCTTTCATGAGTTAGATATAGTTGTTTATGCTTTAGCTATATATATATATGCATATACGTACTTATACTTAAATTTTTATGTTTTTAACTTTCTTTTTTCTAAAACAATTTATTTTTATTTATCTTGTAACAATTAACTATTTCGACATTTTAGAAATTATAAGAGGAAGTGAATGGCAGAATATTGGAGCTTATGTACGTTTGAGATAGTCAATTGATGAAGATTGCCAAAGCTTAAAACACTACCCAATCTTCTAAATATCTAATAAAGCACGTAGTCACTTGTCGAAACGGAACTAATCATCCTCCCTATTTCATCAACTTGAGTGAAGAGATCTATTTGCTATTTGAACAAATACCAAGTCCTATTTTTCATATTTATTCGATGACATCCTAAAAAGTTAAAATTTTTACGTAATACTATAAAATAAAAAACAAAGTTAGAAGAAAAAAACATGCTGTGCAGCCTTTCAAGATTTTACTAATTAAATTTTTTTGAATTATATTCCTTAAATCACAAGATTTTCCTATATCCCCTATTAAAGACATAATATTTCTGGAGATAATTTGAACATTTCACTTGTAGTTTTAAAATGCACCACATCTTACCTTACATGATATATTCTACTATATTAAAATGCTCCACTCCCCATTCCTTACTAATAACTATTGGATGTTTGTCTCATTTTATACAAACACCCTTTTGTTCCTTAGCTAGACACGACAAAACACCATGATTGGAAATAAGGTTGAGCTTGCTTATGTCACTAATGACTCTGCAAGAAAAGCTACATTAAAAAAAAAGAAGAAGGGGTTGATGAAAAAAGTGAGTGAACTGAGCACTCTGTGTGATGTCAAAGCCTATGCAATCATGTACAGCCCCTATGACTCAAAACTAGAGGTTTGTCCTTCCCCTCTCGAAGCCCAACACGTGCTTGCTGATTTTAAGAGGATACCCGAGATAGAGCAAGGGAAGAAAATGGTGAATCAAGAGAGTGTCTTACTCCAAAGGATCACCAAGGCAACTGATCAATTGAAGAAATAGTGCAAGGACAATCGAGATCTTACGCATATCATGTTCTAAAATCTTATCGGGAAGCCCCTCCACCAACTCAACCTCATTGATCTCAACAATCTCGGTTGGCTCATCGAACAAAACCGCAAAAAAATAAAATAAAGTATTGAAACACTCTGGAAGTTACCTCAGCCTTAGGAGGCCACAGGCACAGGAGTGATGGAGGGTTGTAGGGAGACATTCACTAAGATCAAGGAAGATCATCCTGTGCAGAAGTTGCAGCAACTACAGACATGGTTCGTCGATGGGATGAACCTGCAAGCACAGCAGCAACCTCATTGAGCATATGGGGAACATGTAGAGATGATGGTGCCATTCACAAATAAGAATAACCAAAATAATGGACTGATATAATCCAATGCGTTTCACTACCCTTAGGAATCGAGTATTATGATATTTAATTTTAAATTTTTTGGATTTTTGTTGGAGATGTGCTTTAAATAACCAATTACATTCCACTACAAAGATATGTTATCGGTTTTTTAGTCGTCGTAGTCGTTGTCTCAATGGTTGTAGTCATAATAATAGTTGTAATTGTCATCATCATAGTCGTAATCATCGAGTTGCATGCATAAATGTACTTGGATTTCTTTGTGTTATGATTTTCTTCAGATTAATCTTCTCTTTAATATTTTATATCTCTTGTACTAGTACAACTCTTCGTTTTTTAATTTCTCTCTTCCCCCTGCATGTTCAATGTAATTTTAAGCTATCATAATGCCCTTCTCTCTTCTTTTCTTTTCTATTTTTTTTTACACAATGGAGCGATGAAATAAGCATTGTTGGTGTAGTATACGTAGAAATTCAGCCTAGATAGGAGGAAGATTAAGCTAGCTAGCTGCTCAAATTTATTTAGATTTCAAAAGAGATGTTTGTATAGAATTTAATACATATGGATACGCTATTCCAATCTTTAAATTAAGATTTAGGATAATGGCATTAAGGAATAATATTTTCCTAAAAAAAAACCTCTATCTAATCAAAATATCTCAAATAATTAATATTTTTATTAATATGAATATTATGCATGTATTAGGAAAAATACGCTAAAATTATAAATATGTTGTTTAATTATTTTGTTCGATTTATTTCGGGTTATATTAACTTATAGATATATAGAATAATCTATCTTTGTTCCCTATATTTGTAAAGTTAAAAATTATAGTCACATATATACTACCAATTCAGAGCATTGACGAGAAGTATATATGTACACTTGCAACTAGCTCCTTTAAGCAGTTTGGACAGTATCTTGTTTAATTTGCTAAATATGTCATATTATTGTGATGTAATAGCAATGTTGTCTAAATAACAAATAGAATAAGTATTGCTTTATATGTATACACACAGATATATAATCTTTAACTGTTTTCCGTTATTTATATGCACACCAGCAAGCAATCTATAGCATATTGTAATTATCTTAAAGGTTGGAATCAGTAATGGATGATGGGGTGTTTCCTTCTAATTATTTTTTGAACATGACTTTGCCTTCTTCTTGTTTTCTCAATCTCTGTTGCAGTTGTTGGATGTATTGTTGACGGTACTTCTTGTTTGTTTATAGTGGTTAATTACAGTTGATAAATTTTATTTCAATTTTTTTTTTAAAGTTAATTATCTTATAGGCAAATATGGATTGTTGAGGTTCAGAAGGCATAAATTTTAAAACCATACTAGTATCATTTTTTTTACTGAAGGGAGACAACACCTTTATATTATTACTGCATAAAATTGGCAGGAAATATATCTTTGATTTCTTTAGGAGTTTTTTGGCTATTACATAAGTCAATACAAAAGAAATCATATATATTACTTTAATTGTTATATTTTAAAATTAAATTACACCAGTCGTTCCTTAACAGTATGTACAGTATTTCCTCTCTTTATAAAATATTTTGGATTCAAATTGTACATTCTCATATATTATCTTTAGGAGATCGTGCTAACTAATTAATTAAATGTATGAATTGTCACTATAGAGATTTAAATCCTAAATTTTATTTTTATTTTTTAGAATTAATATTTTTTTTGAGAAGTAATATAGCTCTTAACAATAACGCGCAGATTTACAAAACCAGCCATAAGTTATGCCTATATGCAAAAACCAACCACTAGCATCATCTAAAATACATGAGACCTTAGAGTATGAAACAAGAGCATCATATAAAAAGTGACATAAGCAACCATATAATAGTCTACTCTACATTACACATCTAAAACAACTTATAGATTGTGAGAATTAGAGCAAGTGTTTTGTTGTGATTGGATGTCTATAAGCCCTAACATTTTCTACATTTGTTTTTAGCTATATGTGCACTTTAAAAAAAAAACAACTAAAACTGAACATATTGTTGGGACTAAAACAAAGACTTTTACGGTTGAAATGCAAACTATCTTAATTAGAGGACTATATTGGAAATTTACCGAAAGCAATATCAATTTTCTATATGACAAAAATGGGATGCTTAGTACAAAGGATGGGTGACCTATTTATATGCAATTATTACTGCCTTAAGACAGGTAATTTCAAGTTTTTTTTCTCTCCCTCTCTCTCTCTCTTTAACTAACCCAGAATATATAGGGCAAATTAATTAAATATTCTAGCAATCTTCCCGTTCATTTCATTTTTTTTACACACCTACACATATAAGAGAGAGTAGATATATACGTGCATTATAGTGCAGCATTAACTTTTAATTAAAAAAGACGGTTGGGATTGAATGGTTTTATAAAAGTGTAACCATACAACAATTCACTAATTAAATTTAGTAAGTTACATTACCTTTAATCATAAGATCATTCCATATGTCCTATTAAAAACATAACATTTCTAGATATGATTCGGGCAGTCCATTTGTAGTTTTAATCTAACCTTACATGGTATATTCAATGTTCCACTTCACATCCATTACAAATAAATCTTCAACCCTTGTCTCATTCTATATATATACCATCTTGCTCTTTGTCCAGACACGACCAAATACCATGACTATAAAGAAGGTTAAACTTGCCAATATCACTAACAACTCTACTAGAAAAGCCACTTTCGAGAAAAGGAAAAAGGGGTTGATGAAGAAAGTGAATGAACATGTAAAACATTTGGGCTTATTGAGAACAAAACACAAATTTTCTTACTTGAGTTTTGCCATCTATACATGCTTTTTCAATATAAAACCATTATAGGCTCCCTCATTCTTTTTTCCGTTGAAGATATACATGAAAAGGGCACTCACATACACCAATGTATGGAGAGAAAATAGATATATGTGATCTCATGTCTTTATTTTATATTAAGTTTATGTTTTAAAAAAATGTGATGGGTAGGGTAGAATTATAATTAACAAATCAGCCGAATTATTTCGAAAAAGAAAGAAAGCAATCTTATCATTAGTGTAGTAGATTTAGTAGTTGCACGTATTTGATTGAAAGCAAAGGTACATAGTTTTCTTCTTATTTTCCTTCTTTCATATGATTTATTATGTATTTTAAATATTTTCAGCATATATGATCTTCAAATGAATCTTTTTTTCAAAATAACTACTGATTGTTTACTACAGCTTCATGAAAAAAATATCAGTTTTGATATGTATAAAGAATGAAAAACATGGAAGCCCAATTGCATATAGTAACTACTTGTCTACTAAATGTATATAATTGGTTGTGATATAGAGACATATTTTGACTTTAATAATTGTAATTAAAATATTCTTCCATAAAGAAAAAATCAAATAAACATGCACTCTAATAATCATATTCTACATACTGCATACAAAATCAAATAATGCAGGAGAGAGTAGATATACAGATTAACTATAGTGAAACATTAGCTCTTAATTAAAAGGGACAGTCATGATTAAAGGAATTTTGTATAAGTGGAGCCCTGCAACAACTCACTAATTAAATTTTGTGAAACATTTCCTTAAATCAAAATATTTTTCCATATTCCATATTAAAGACATAACATTCTGGAGATGATTTCGACACTCCACTTCCAGTTTTAGAATGCAGTACATCCAATCTCACATGGTATATTTAATGTTTCACTCCCCATGCTTTACTAATATTCATCAACCCTTGTTTCATTCTATATATACCCATTCCCTCTCTTAAGCCATATATAACAAAAGACTAAGAGTAGAAAGAAAGTTAAGTTTGTCTATATCACCTAATGACCCCACAAGAAAAACCACATTCAAGAAAAGGAAGAAGGGGCTGATGAAGAAAGTGAGCGAACTCAGTAGTCTCTATGACATTAAAGCCTATACATTCATTTACAGCCCCTATCACTCGCAACCAGAGGTTTGGCCTTCTCTTCTAAGAATCTAACGCGTGCTTCTTGACTTTCAAAGGATGCTCGAGATGGAGCAAAATAAGAAGATGATGAATCGAGATAGCTTTTTACACTAAAGGATCATCTAGAAAACTAACTAATTGAACAACTAGTGCAAGGATAATTGTGAGAAGGAGATCATGTAGGTCATGCTCCAAAGTCTTATCGGGATTTCCCTCCACCAACTCAACCTCATTGATCTCAACGATTTGGGTTGGCTCATCGAACAACACCTTAAAGAAATCCAGAATAGGATAAAAACACTTAGCAAGTCACTTCAGCCTTGGCGGACCACCAGATGAAGGAGTCATAAAGGGTCCTTGGGAGATGTTAGCTTAAATCAAGGAGGATTCTCTGGCGTAGGAGCTGCAGCATCCGCATGTGTGGTTCGTTGACAGCATGAACTCGTAAGTACAACAACAGTTTTATGTAGGGTTTGCTAGCAGGGAACAGGCGAAGATGATGGTGCCATTCACGAATAAGAACAACCAGAATAATAGACTGATATGGTCCAACAGGTTTAATTACCCTCAGGAATCGAGTATTAGGATGTTTAGTTTTTAATTCTTTTTAAGTTATTGGAGATGTACTTTAAATAACCGATTATAATCCACCATATAGATAGGTTGTAAGACCTATAGTCATTGTCTTAATAGTTGTATTATGATAATAGTTGTAGTTGTTGTCGTCATAGTCGTGCGGGCATGTTCATGGCACTGCGATCCGTGCTGGTGCGCATTTGCACATAGGGTCTATGTGTGGGAGTGCCACTACACTCCAAGTAGCTGCACATTGCAGCAAGCCTTGCACGTCGTGTTGACCTAGTAGGCTTCTACGGATGCTGAGGTGTCTTCGCAGATGTGTTCCCCATACTGCAGATGCGGGTAGGAGGGTAAATTCCCTCGAGCACAAGGTAAAATAAATAATAAAATCGATAATTCGATAAGCTAAGTAAATTTTGGACAAATTGGTATTTTAAAAATATTGGTATAAATTGGAAATTTGGTATAGCAAAAAACGATGTGGTTAATTTAAAAGAATAAATCTAATAAAATTAATAAAATCTTAAAATTCTAAGAATAATTTTATAAATTAAAAGCTTGTAAGAAAGAAATTGTAAATCTATAAATAATTATAAAAGGATGAGAATTAACATTTAAAAAAACTTGAAATTAAAAGACTAAAAGAAAAATAAAACAAGAATAAAAAATCTAAAAAGTTAACTAATAAAATAAAGAGTCAAAATTTAACAAACACAAAGTCTAGTTAAATCTGGTTTACCATATTTCTTTTGAGGGAAATTTGGTTTTGATTATTTGTTCCGAAACCGCTAGAATATGGGTGCCAGTTTTGGTCCCTTAATGAAACAGTAGTTCAGTTGTCCTTGAGACTCTCAATGATTTAATATTCATGCTCTAGGGCTCAAGGGCATGAATTATGGCAACCTGAGAGACCTGAGAGAGTTATATTTGTATTTAATATTTGTGAATGCATGTTTGTATCTATTTAATAACAAGGCATGACAAATTGATATCCCGTTTGCCCTCTCTAGAAATAGGTGTAAGGGGCTGCGCATGTAGGTTTGCAATCAGTGTAATATAAATTAGATAATAAATTAGTATTAAAAACATTGTGTCAAAAGATGAGTTTCATCCTGCGTGCGTGAGTTGTGTAAACCCATTGGATACAGTATTGAGCATCTTCATGAGGATTTGTATGAATTCGACATTTGATTTGGATATGAATATTTGGTGATAACTTTTGATTTGAATTTGTTAATTGAAATTATAATTAATTTTTTATTAAACGTGCATTAATGAATATTTTAAAATGTATTTGTGTTTCATTATTTCTATTTATCTTACTGAGTATTAGAACTCACCCATATCAAATCCCCCCTTAGATGTAGGTTAGGAAAAAAATTATGGTTCACCCTTGTTTAGATTCCCTTCAAGAGGAATAGTTTGGAGCAGACTTTGTATTTTATTTTAAACTTTGAGGCTAGTTTTTGTAATTATGCTTTCTAACATTTTGTATTTTAAAAGATAGATGGCATGATTGCCTCAGGATACAGTCTTTTGTAAATTTTGTATGGAATCTATACTTCTGCTGCAATGTAAATATCTATTTTATGTTTGCTCATTTGGACGTTGGTGCCCTATTTGGCATTAGGACGTCACATTTCTTTTCTTTTCTTTTTATTTATACACAATGGAGCAAGGATAGAAGCATTATTGATGTAGTATATGTAAAAATTCAGTCTAGTTAAGATGAAGATGAAGCTACCTAGCTCCGTCCATTTTTTTATATTTAAAATGAGATTTTTGGATAAAATTTAATAGATATGGATACGATTTTTGTATCTTGGAATTAAAATTTGGGATAGTGGCATTAATAGGTAGTGTTTTCCTCAAAGAAAGTCCCACTATAATCATAACATCTAAAATAATTAATATTTTGATTAATATGAATATTATACACGTATCTGGCAAAATACGTTAAATTAAATCATAAATCGGCTTCTAACTAATTAATAGATATGTAGAATAATCTATTTTTTTCTCTATATTTTGTAGAACAAAAAAATTATACTCACACATATACTACCAATTTAGAGTGTTGATGAGAAGTACATGTGTACACTTGCTACTAGCTCCTTTAAGTAATTTAGAGAGTATCTTGTATAATTTACTAAATATGTGATATTATTGCGATTGCTTAGGTAGCAAGTAAAATAAGTATTGTTTTATATGTATACACAAAAGTATATTGATGTGTTCAATTTTTAAAAAAAATTTATACCCTTTTTACTTAAATTTATAATAACTTTTGAATTAATTTTGAGTTAAAAGTTATTTAATGAAAAAAATTCTTGGTGCAGGTTTCCTGAAGGAAATAGAAAAAAAGACTGAAAAGAGAAGAAGAAAAGAGAAAAAATGTTGTTCTGAAGAGCAAAAAGAAAGCAACTCCAAAGAGGAAAAAGGAAGCAATTCTGAACGGGAAGAATGAACAGCTCTGAAGAAGAAAAATGAAGTAACTCTGAAGAGGGAAAAGGAAGCATCTCTGAAGAAGAAAAATGAGCAGCTTTAACAAGGAAAAAAGGAGGCAGCTGAAAGTGAAAAAGGGAGGCATGCAAAACCCTATCTCCTCTTTTTCTACTGCCCACAAAAGGAACCAGATCTATAATGTTAAAAGGGGAGCATAGGTGAACCCATATCTGGTTGGGAGCCGACGTGAACCAAAATCTGGTGAGAAAAAAGAAGTGCCCTTGGAGCTGAGCAGCGGATTGAGGAAAATTAAGCAAGTAATTTATTTTTTATTTTTATTTTTATGTTTTTGCTTTCAAATTGTAGATTTTTGGGATGAAAGTTTTCGTGATGTTTTAACAAAGTCATGTTAAAATTAATAATTGTTATAAAAAGTTAGTAGTTTTTAATTGATAAACCTAGTGAATACTGGGAGGAAAACCAAAAGTACATTAGGTTTGTTCAATCATTGCAAACTAGATTAAATTGATTGTGAAATTAAAACTTGGATATACCTAAGATTCAGGTGAAATCAATTACTCTGATGGGTTTACACCGATAGTTTTCATTAATTTAATTATTTTGCTTTGATTAAATTATTATTAAATTTTGATTTCTAGACAATAATACCGTTTATCTATAAAAAGTATATTTATAAAAAGAACCATAACAAATGCTTATATAGCAAAATCAACCACTAGCATCATCTAAAATACATGAGATCTTGGAGCATAAAATAATCACAAAACAACATAGTCTAAACACTACATTACACATCTAAAATAAATTCCTATATGTGTATGTGTGATGATGTTAACAACAATATGAAAGGGTTTTTCGAGAGACCTACCTGTCTAAACTGGTAGACATAGAATTCATTAAATTTGGTCATGCGTAAATTTCATATTGTATGTATAGAAGCTCCAAGGATCATGCCTATATGAGTTAATGAATACCTAATAGATTCTGAGAATTGGAACAAGCGTTCCTCTGGCTATATGTGCACTAAAAAGAAAAAAGAAACAACAAAAAGAACACATATCACCCACACCAACCAAAGATCTCCAAGCTTTTACAAATATCCTCTTAAACCCATTCGTTCCTCTCTTCCACCCAACTTTGTTACTCCCTCTCACTCATTCACAGACGCTTGAAGATAGTGCATATATGCTAGACCTTTACAACTTTGTAAATTCCTATTCACTTTTCCAATTAACACCTCACCCCACACCACAACGACTAGTCAGCTTGTTTTCCTGCTATCGCCAACATCACCATAATATACTATTTCCAATAATATAAATTCATATCTCATGTATTATTCCAAAATTTTTAGTGCATTTACGGTGTAAATGTGTATTTAATTTTCATTTAATTTTTTCTTTGCAAAACTATATACATAATATGCCTATAAATAGTGGTATCTCAATAATAAAACAAAATTTTCAATTCTCACAAGATAACATGGTATTAGAGCTGTTAATATATCTAGAAGAATTTAGATAGCTAATATATGAATAAATTGTGTTTTGCATACCAAAATAATGAATAGGGGTGAGTTTGATAGAAATAAATAATGATAGATGGTTACGAAGAACATTAGGGAGCAAGAGGAAATGGGAAACATGGTTGGATTGATTTGTGAAAAGGATGAGGGAGAAGTTGTATCAAAATATGGCTCTGATAGCTATAACTATATTAAAAATATAAATTACACAATAAAGTTCTCCTTTTATCCTCTTTTTTGAAAAAAAATATTTGTTTTTCTTGCACGAGATTGTTATTTTTTAATTAATAAATTTAATACAAATGTACTTTATCTTAGGGCAAAAAAAATTTGTTAGATACACAAGAAAATGAAAAAGGTAATATCAGAAGTCCTACGGGCATACTTTTAAATATTGGATTGCTTATAGGTTTACTTAACATGTAAAGCTCCCTCATGCATACATATCGATCATTAATCTTTATTCATCTTATTATGTTACTCTATTAGTTTATTTTATACAGGATGCTGTTAATTAATTCCAAATAATTAGCTCTTTGTTGGCAAAGTGACTGATAATTTTCTTTGGGGATAAATCCTTTTAAGCGTTTGGCTATAGGTTAAGTATGACATATTTTTCCTTAAATAAAAGATAATTTTATTAACAAAATGGAAGTCGCATGTCCTTTTTCTCTTTGAATAATAAAAAATAATTTTGTCAATAAGGATAGTTCCATCTTTTTTAAATAGAGAATTACAAGAAAACACAAAATCGCCACCCTTTGGAAAATGAAAAGCACAATTTAAGAATAAAATTATACGATAATATAGGTGATTTGAAATAGAAGCTAAGCGTGAAAAGAGCATATTCTTAAAACATCTGTTATATGATCCCCCTTCATAGCCTCATACAGATACATCAAAAGGTAAGTTACATTTCAACAAAGAATTCTTTCATGAGTTAGATATAGTTGTTTATGTTTTTGCTATATATATATGCATATACGTACTTATACTTAAATTTTTATGTTTTTTACTTTCTTATTTTTAAAACAATTTATTTTTATTTATCTTGTAACCATTAACTATTTCGACATTTTAGAAATTGTAAGAGAAAGTGAATGGTAGAATATTGGAGCTTATATACGTTTGAGATAGTCAATTGATGAAGATTGCAAAAGCTTAAAACACTACCCAATCTTCTAAATATCTAATAAAGCACGTAGTCACTTGTCGAAAATGAACTAATCATCCTCCCTATTTCATCATCAACTTGAGTAAAGAGATCTATTTGCTATATGAACAAATACCAACTCCTATTTCTCATATTTGTTCGATGACATCCTAAAAAGTTAAAATTTTCACGTAATACTATAAAATAAAAAACAAAGTTAGAAAAAAAAAACATGCCTCCTTATATAATTTTCTCTTCAGCGTGGTGAATTGATAAGCTAAGTAGGAAACATATTTGAAAAATATCAACAGTCTTGACATTAAAACTACTGAAGATGATTTCACTTATAGTTAACCTCAACTTCAAGTTTAAAGACTTCAATAACTTGGTGAATTAATAAACCTAAGTAGGCAAAGAATCTCGAAAGCATTTACACTTAATTTGATCCGGACCTTTAGAAGACAAGTATTGGTGATTTTAATGAGTAATATAGCTTTTATGATAGCTTTACCTAGGATTTTGGACTAGTGGTGAATCAGGAGATGATAGCTGCTAAGGAGTGATTTAAGATGAATTGTATTGATCTTGGAGTATCAAATTGAATAGGAGGATTTTTGATTAATTTTGACTATTTCTTTAGCCCTCTGGATGGGTTTACGATGCTGTAACATTGGTTCTAACTGGTCAATGAAAGAAGCTATTTAGTGGGCATGTATAGGTACCATTAGAACTCGTACAATGCTGGTTTACACTGATTCTTCTATTTTTTTGTTTAGCTATTGATTCACTGTTAAAAGTTACAAATGCATTTCTTACTTTTCTACTTATGTTATTGTATGATGCTCAATTTGACACTTTTCAAGTTTTTACTTTTTCTTATAGGAGATAATTGAAGCTAATAGAGGGTAAATTAATGAGAATGTTGAATATGGTCATTTTCTTTGATTTCTAACTTATACCAAAGAGAATGAGTAGATATTTAGAGTTGTCTATGGTTAGAATAGGTTCACTGAGTTGGTGAATTAACGTGGCATTAAGCTTGCTTTAGGGATCTAATACATGGAGTTTTTTCTTTGAAGAAAAGAAAATGAAGGGGATTGGTGGTAGTTAAGGCTATATGAGGATTATGAAAATTATCAGTGTATATATTTAACTTTTCTTGTCTACTTGTACAAGGTCTTAATATAGTGATTAATTACAAATTATATATATGATTTTAGTTGGCAATCGAAAAAATATATAAATTAAATATATAGATATAGAGAATGAAATGTAATACGTTCTTGCATGTATATATGTGTATTGTTAATTTTGATTTGCGGGCCTTGTGAAGATCGAAGAAGATATTAGGCAGTTCTTTGGTTACTTTAAAACTTTGTTGTGACTTGAGAACTGATTATTAGTGTGTCCATATTAGAAGTGTATAAAAATATATACAAGTTTATGTATGAAATGTTTGCAAATCATTGTAATTAGCTAGAGAACAAATGTTATATATATATATATATGCATAAAGTGAGTCAAAAGAAAAGGTGCACATATATATGTTTTACATGTTCACTCACTTTCTTCATCAACCCCTTCTTCCTTTTCTTTTTATTTATACACAATGAAGCAAGGATAGAAGCATTATTGCTGTAGTATATGTAGAAATTCAATCTAGTTAGGATGAAGATGAAGCTAGCTAGGTCCTTAAATTTGTTTAGATTTAAAATGAGATTTTTGTATAAAATTTAATATATATGGATACGATCTTCAGATCTTTGAATTAAAATTTGGATAGTGGCATTAACAGGTAATGTTCTCCTCAAAGAAAGTCCTGGTATAATCATAACATCTAAAACAATTAATATTCTCATTAATATTAATATTGTACATGTATATGGGAAAATACGTTAAATTAAGTTATAAGTTTGCTTTTAACTAATTAATATATATGTAGAATAATCTATCTTTGTTCTCTATATTTTGGAAAACAAAAAATTACACTCACACTTATGCTACCAATTTAGAGTGTTGATGAGAAGTATATGTGTACACTCGCTACTAGCTCGTTCAAGTAGTTTAGACAGTATCTTGTATAATTTATAAAATATGTGATATTATTGCAATTGCTTAGGTAGTAAGTAAAATAAGTAGTGTTTTATATGTATACACAGAAGTATATTGATCTGTTTGATTTTTAATATATTTTTATACCCTTTTCACTTAAATTTAGAATAACTTTCGAATTAAGTTTGAGTTAAAAGTCATTTAATAAAAAAAATTCTTGATGTAGGTTTCATGAAGAAAATAGAAAAAAAGATTGAAATAAGATGAAGAAAAGATAAAAAATGAAGTAGTTCCGAAGAGCAAAAAGGAAGCAATCCTGAACTGAAAAAAGGAAGCAACTCTGAAGAGGAAAAAGGAAGCAACTCTGAAGAAATCCAAAATAGGACATAAACACTTATCAAGTCACTTCGACCTCAGGGGACCACCGGACAGAGGAGTCAGGAAGGGTCCTCAGGAGACGTCTGCTCCAATCAAGGAGGATTCTCTAGCGCAGGAGCTACAGCAGTCGCAAGCATGGTTTGTTGACAGGATGAACTCGTAAGTACAATAACAGTTTCATGTAGGGTTTACTAACAGGGAACAGGTAAAGATGATGGTGCCATTCACAAATAAAAACAACCAAAATAATGGACTGATATGGTCAAGCAGGTTTAATTACCCTTAGAAATTGAGTATTAAAATGTTTAGTTTTTAATTTTTTTGATGTTGTCAGAGATGTACGTTAAATAACCAAGTACAATCCACCATATAGATAGGTTGTCAGACTCATAGTCATTGTCTTGATAGTTTTAATCATAATAATAGTTGTAGTTATGTCATCACAGTTGTTCGGTCATGTTCATGGCACTCTGACGCGTGCTGGTGCACTTTTACGCATAGGGTCTGTGTGTGGAGTGCCACTACACTTCAAGCAGCTGCACATTGTAGCAAGCCTTGCGCATCGTGTTGACCTATCAAGCTTCTACGGATGTTGAGGGGTATAATTCAAAAGAATAAATCTAATAAAATTAAGAAAATCTTAAAATTCTAAGAATAATTTTATAAATTAAAAACTCATAAGAAATAAATTTAGAATCTATAAATAATTATAAAAGAAGTAGAATTAATATTTAAAAAACTTGAAATTAAAAGAGTAAAGGAAAAATAAAAACAAGAATAAAAGAATATAAAAAGTTAACTAATAAAATAAAGAGTCAAAATTTAACAAACACAGAGTCTTGTTAAATCCACTCATCATATTTCCTTTGAGGGGTATTTGGTTTTGATTATTTGTTCCAGAACCACTAGAATATGGGTGCTGGTTTTGGTCCCTTAATGAAACTGTAGTTCAGTTGTCCTTGGTCTGAATGATTTTATATTCATGCTCTACGGCTCAAGGGCATGAATAATGGCAACCTGAGAGACATCAGAGATTTATATGTGTACTTAATATTTGTGATTGTATGTTTGTATCTATCTACGTACCAAGACATAACTAATCGATATCCCATTTGCCCTTTCTAGAAATAGGTGTAAGTGGTTGCGCATGTTGGTTTATAATAAGTGAAATATAAATTAAGATAATAAATTAGGATAAAAAAACTATGTCAAAAGATGAGTTTTGTCCTACGCGCGAGTTGTATAAACCCATTGAATACAGTACTAAGCATCTCCATGACAATTCGTATGAATTCGACATTATTTGGATATGAGTATTTGGTGATAACTTTTCATTTGAATTTGTTAATTAAACTTAAAATTATCTTTTTATTAAACGTGCATTAATGAATATTTTAAAACGTATATGTGTATCATTATTTCTATTTATCTTACTGAGTATTGGAACTCACCGATATCCCACCCACCCTTAGATGTAGATTTTGAAGAAAATTCTGGAGAACTCTTTTTAGTTTCTTTTCAGGAGGAATAGTTTCGAGCAGACTTTGTATTTTGTTTTAAACTTTGAGGCTAGTTTTTGTAATTATGCTATCTAATATTTTGTATTCTAAAAGGTAGATGGCCTAATTGCCTCAGGATACAGTCTTTTATAAATTTTGTATTAGATGTATAGTTCTACTGTAATGTAAATATCTATTTTATGTCTGCTCATTTTGACGTTGGTGCCCTGTTTGGCATCAGGACGTCACATTTCTTTTTTTTTTCTTTTTATTTATACATAATGGATCAAGGATCGAAGCATTATTGATGTAGTATATGTAAAATTTCAATCTACTTAGGATGAAGATGAAGCTAGCTAGCTCCTTAAATTTTTTTAGATTTAAAATGAGATTTTTGTATAAACTTTAATAGATATGGATACGATCTTCAAATCTTGGAATTAAAACTTGGGATAGCGCCATTAACAGGTAATGTTTTGCCCCGGTATAATCATAAGAGTTATTAAAATTTATTTTTATTAATGTTTACGTACAATAAATTATATATATTTTTTTGTATTACATAAGAGTCGAATCTTCAATTCTTATGTTCGTAGAGATAGAGAAGCACCACTTGATTTAAAATTCAAGTATTATCATGCCTTAATTATATTTAACTTTTAGGAGGATTGATTTCAATTAAGGTGGTTGGTCATGAAGTAAAGATCCTAGAATTGAAACTATTGGGCCTTTGGCCCGATCATTAAGGGATGGCATCAGTTCCCATTAATAAAGAACATGTGAACTCGCAATTTTATATAAAAAAAGTTAACAGATCAGCCAAATTATCACCTACATTCCATTTTATATAATCTATTAACTTCTAATATCAATCATTTTCTATTAAAAATGTATAACGTATTTTTTTTTTATGAATACATCAATTTAGTGATATATAATAATACTTAAGTTCAGTTACTTTGTTTAAAATTAAATCTGCAGCCCGTTTTATGTATGGATTATAGAATTAATTATATTGATATTTAATTATAACATTTCATTTTCTCACATAATTGTTTACATTAATATTTAATTTTAATTGTAGTTAATTAAATAACTAGAATAATATTTAATTTAAAAAAATTCAATTACACAATTAACACAAGTAGAATATATTAATAAAGTGCCATCGTTATTAAATAAAGGGAAGTAAACATGATTAGTGTTATTCGATGAATCACTCTTTTATCATTGTAAGTATATATATAATCTCTCTAAATAAGACACACACAACGAAGTTCTAATATTTAAGAATACAAAAAGAAATTAAAAGATAAAAGAATCATAATACATTACATCAAAAAATCGTAACACAATACATCCTTTATAGATAAGCCAAATTCAAAGTTAATAAGTGAAATACGAAGTAAACCTTTATAAATCATATGGAAGTTCCCTTGTTTTAATGTGTTAAAAACTCATACCTAAGGCCACCTATATATCATTTTATATGAATGCTTGAACTTTTAAAAATTTAATAGAAGATTTAAAATGTATAAGTTTTTATATGATTTGTTAACTCTTTATATAAAAGCTAACATTAATGAGGAACATGTATATCTAACAAATCATTAAGTAATATTTTGGCATTCCACTTGTTGTGGAATGCACCATATCTTACCTTATATGGTATATTCTACTATATTATAATGCTCCATTCCCCATTCCTTACTAATAACTCTCCAACCCTTGTCTCATTCTATATAAAGCCCCTCTCGCTCCTTGGCCAAACACGACAAAACATCATGACTAGAAACAAAGTTAGGCTTACCTATATCACTAATGACTTTGCAAGAAAAACCACATTTAAGAAAAGGAAGAAGGGGCTGATGAAAAAAGTGAGTACGCAGCACTCTCTGCAATGTCAAAACATGTGCAATCATTTGCAACCCATATGACTCATAACTAGAGGTTTGGCATTCCCCTCTCAGAGCCCAATAGCTATTGGCCGACTTCAAGAGGATCTCTGATATGGAGCAGAATAAGACGATGATGAATTAAAAGAGCTTCCTATGATAGATGATCACCAAGGCAACCGACCAACTGAAGAAGAAACACAAAGACAATCAGGAGAAGTAAATAATGCATATCATGTTTAAAAGCCTTGTTGGGAAGCCCCTCCACTAACTCAACCTCATTGATCTCAACGATCTAGGTTGGCTAATTGAATAAAACCTCAAAGAAATCCAAAAAAATGATAGAAACACTCTATAAATCACCTAAGCCTCAGGGGGCCACAAATGGAGGAGTGATGAAGGGTCCGGGGGAGACATTCTCTTAAATCAACAAGGATTCTCTATCGCATAAGCTTCAGAAGTTGTAGTGATGGTTCATTGATGGTATTAACCCACAAGCACAACAACAGCTCATTTAGTGTTTGGTAACAGGGACCAAGTGGAGATGATGGTGTTGGTTGATCAGCACAACCAAAATAATATACAGATGTGCTCTAAAGGTTTAATTATTCTTAGGAATGGAATGATAAGATGCTTGATTTTGAATTGTTTGGATTGTTGTCGGGATATACTTAAATAACCAATTACAATCAACCACAGATATATATCTTCAAATTCTTAATAGTTGTTGTTGTCGTTGTCATAGTATTAATTATCGTAATCATCACGTAATAGTCAACATAGACGTCGCATCGCATGCATGCATGTAAAGGTGTTTGTTTGTGTTATAATTTTCTTCAGATTAATCTTCTCTTTAATATTTTATATCTCATATACTAGTATTACTCTTCTTTTTTTAAATTTCTCTCTCGCCTCAGCTTGATGTCACTTTATTGCTATTTGTTAAAATACATGCATGCCCAATGTAGTTTTAAACTATTAGAATGCTTTGCTCTCTTCTTTTCCTTTTTTAAATTTTCTTATACATAGTGGATTAAGTTTACTTAGGATGATGATTAAGTTTGTTAGCTACTCAAATTTTGTTTAGATCTTAAAAGAGATTTTTGTATGGGATTTAATATATATGAAAACATGTTTGGATCTTGGAATTAAAATTTAGGATAGAAAGATTAAGAAATAATATTTTCATCAAAGAATACACATAGGCCTACTACGCAGACAACGAGCGTAAAGGGCACATGGCGCCTGGCCCTGTCCGCGTGCAATGGGACACACGCGTGGACTAACTTGTCTGCGCGCGATTGGACGCATGTGTAAATCAGGCCCGCACCTTGCAAGGATAGGATGTGCGCGCATTTCGCACATCTTATGCTTGTCGCACACGCACGCCTGAGCACAGTGCGCTACGCCCGCGCACGCGAGCCTCTACCACGAGTGTTTTCCCACTGGATTTCACCCAGTTTTCCATTTTTCTCTTAAAAATTACTTTTAAATAAAAATGCAACAAAAATAAAATAATATAAAATAATAGAAAAAAGCATGCCTCCTTACACAACTTTCTCTTCAGCGTGGTGAATTGATAAGCTAAGTAAGAAACAAATTTGAAAAATATCAATAGTCTTGACATTAAAACTACTGAAGATGATTTCACTTATAGTTAAACTCAACTTCAAGCTTAGAGACTTCAATAACTTGGTGAATTAATAAGCCTAAATAGGTAAAGAATCTTGAAAGCATCCACACTTAATTGGATCCAGACCTTTAGAAGACAAGTATTGGTGATTTTAGTGAGTAATATAGCTTTTATGATAGCTTTATCTAGGATTTTGGACTAGTGGTGAATCAGAAGATGATAGTTGCTAAGGAGTGATTTAAGACGAATTGTATTGATCTTGGAGTATCAAATTGAATAGGAGGATTTTTTATTAGTTTTGACTATTTCTTTAGCCCTCTGGATGGGTTTACGATGCTGTAACATTGGTTCTAACTAGTCAATGAAAGAGGCTATTTAGTGTGTATGTATTGATACCATTAGAACTCATACAATGCTTGTTTACATTGGTTCTTCTATTTGTTTGTTTACCTATTGAATTGCTGTTAAAAGTTACACATGCAGTTCTTACTTTTCTACTTATGTTATTGTATGATGCTCAATTTGACACTTTTCAAGTTTTTACTTTTTCTTATAGGATATAATTGAAGCTAATATAGAGGGTAAATTAATGACCACGTTGCCCTTACCTGGATGGTATAGGATATCACAATCATAGTCCTTGAGGAGTTCCATCCACCTTCTCTAACGCATGTTGAGATCCTTCTGAGTGAAGATGTGCTTCAAACTCTTATGATCGGTATAGATCTGAAAGGTCTCTCCTTACAAATAATGGCGCCAGGTTTTCAAGGCGTGTATGATTGCGGCAAGCTCCAAGTCATGGGTAGGATAGTTCTTCTCATGATTCTTTAACTGTCTGGACCCATATGCTATAACCTTTCCATGCTGTATCAGGACACAACCCAGGCCCAGATAGGAGGCATCACTATAAACTGTATACCCTCCTGATCCACTCGGTAGAGCCAGCACGGGTGCAGTAGTCAGTCACTTCTTCAATTCTAAAAAACTCCTTTCGCAGTCCTCATTCCATTTAAACTTTGCATTCTTCTTTGTGAGTCGGGTTAGAGGAGCTGCTAGGCTAGAGAACCCTTCGATGAACCGGCGGTAATAACCTGCCATCTCTAGAAAGCTACGAATTTCCTTAACTGTTGTCAGCCTTTCCCAACCAAGTACCCCTTCAACCTTTTCGGGGTTCACTGATACCCCTTCATTCGATATAACATGTCCTAGGAAGGCGGTTTGCTCAAGCCAGAATCCACACTTGCTCAACTTTGCATACAACTTCTTTTCCTTGAGGACCTGTAGGACTTGGGCAAGATGATGAGCATGTTTCTCTCTACTTTTTGAGTAGACTAAGATATCATCGATGAACACGATGACAAATTGATCCAAGAACTCTCTAAAGATCCTGTTTATTAGATCCATAAAGATGGCCAGGGCGTTAGTTAGCCCAAACGGCATGACCAGGAACTCGTAGTGTCCGTACCTGGTTCGGAATGCCGTCTTGGGGATGTCTTCTATTCTTATCTTTACTTGATGGTAACCTGATCGTAGATCTATTTTAGAGAAGACCTGTGCACCCTGCAACTGATCGAAAAGGTCATCAATTCGAGGAAGAGGATATTTGTTCTTAATTGTTACCTTGTTTATCCCTCTGTAATCAATGCACAATCTCAACGTTCCATCTCCCTTCCTTGCAAAAGTAACTCCGGCACCCCAAGGGGAAACGCTGTGTCTAATGAAACCACTGTCTTGTAACTCAGTGATCTGTTTCCTTAGTTCTTCCATCTCAATGCGGCTCATTCGGTAAGGAGCAACCAAGATGGGCTGGGTACCTGGCTGTAAGTCTATGGTGAACTCGACCTCTCTGTCCACTGGTAGACCGGGCAGTTCATCCGGAAATACGTCTGGAAAGTCTCGGACTACTGGAATCTCTTGGATACAAACTTTTTTCTTGGGTTTACCTAGTTAGAGAAAATACAAGATTAAAGCACTGGGAATTAAGAAAACTTGCCATCAGGGAAAATCAATACTGAATAATTTTATTAACTTGTAAATGGCTCCTCATTGGGAGGATTAAATACAACCTTTTTGTTAAAGCAGTCTATGGTGGCGTGGTACGCCGCTAGCCAATCCATTCCTAGGATTACATCAAAATCCCCCGTGTCTAACCCTATCAGGTCTACGCTCAGTTTCCTATCTGCTATCTCCATGGCACATGCCCTGTAGATAACCTCTCCTAGTAATTTCTCCCCCCCAGCGGTAGATACAAGCAATAATGAATCAAGTCTATCAGGTGATACACAAATTTTGGAAGCAAGAACATGTGAAACAAAAGAATGTGATGCACCAGTGTCAAACAAAACATGAGCAATATGGCCAGAGATAGTATACATATCATGTACCACGTTCAGGTCTGTGTCGGTATCCTTCTGGGTAAGGTTGTAAACTCTGCCCTGGATTGGAGGCCTTCTTTGATTCTGGTTCCTCGGGCATTCCCTTGCATAGTGCTGGGCACTGCCGCATATGCGACAGGTGTTGCTGAGGTGGTAGCAGGGTCGGTCCCCGTGATCCCTGCCGCAGTGTTGGCAGATCTTCCCACGTGCTGCCCCCGTAGCCTGAGGAGGTGCCTGGATGGCGGGTCTGGGCCTCTTACTGGGTTGGACAGGCGTGGTAAGTGCTGGCCTGCGGAGCGGGGCTGAGGGTTGGGAACTCCCCGCTAGCTGAGGGTGGGTGTCGAAGCTCCTTTCTATGATCTGCACCTTTGCCAGGATTGCTGAATATATCTCGACCTCCATTACCAGTAAGTGTTGTCTGATCTCCTGGCGGAGACCCCACTGGAATTTCCTGGCCCTTCGGCCCTCATCCATCAATGTCTCCAGGGCATGTCGGCCCAGCTCCAGGAACTTACGGGCATACTCCGACACTGTCATGTTTTCCTGGACCAATTGAGCAAACTCCATTTCCTTTAGGTGTTGGATGTGTTTAGGGAGATACTCCGCGTGGAAGGCCGCTAAGAACTGCTCCCAAGTAGCTGGTGTAGGCAGGGTGGTCTGCTTGAGCTCCCACCAGCGTACTGCTTCCCCTACCAGCATGTAGGAGGCAATGGCAGCCCTCTGCTCAGGAACTACTCCCAAGGTCTCGAAAGCTCTCTCAGTCTCTGCCAGCCAGTATTGGGCCTCTTCAAAAGAGGATCCCCCTATAAAAGTAGAAGGGTTCAGTCTTCTGTACCTCTCTATGAAGCTGGGGTCAATCAAGGAAGGAGTGGGGTCCCAAGGTAGAGGGACTGGGGCCGGCTGAGGGTGAACTGAGGGACCCTGTGGTGGCACCTGCTGATGTGGTGGGGGTACTGGAATGTGCTGTGGCGGTGCCTGGTTGTACCGTGGCTGTGGTACCGGGTCGTACCGCGGCTGTGGTGTCGGGTGGTACTATTGAGGAGCAGGCTCCTGCCGGGGTGGCTCGGGATCAGCCTGCTGTAGCGGGGGCTCAACCTGCGATAGCGGAGGAGGTCCGGGTAACTCCCTTCTCTCCTCTCGCCTTTGCTGGGCAGCTACGAGGGCTTCCACCATCTCAAATAGTCTCTCTAAATCCTCCCGAAGCGAACTATCTTGGACCGCTCGGTATAGTGGGGGCATTCCTCTCCTCATTTCCATGTACCTGCATTCACAAGGAATGGTTGAGTAACGATCTACCGGTGAGTATTTCTCTAAGGCACTAATGTTTAAGGGATGGGTCCGAGGAAACGCGGCTCTGATACCAACTGTAACGACCCTAGAATTTTGAAATGAAATATGTGTATTAAAAAGGTCAAATGCGAAAGCGAAATAAAAATTTTGATTAAACATCCCTTACACTAAAACCAAAAACGTGCTCAAAATATAAAAGAACAAACTAACTAAAAGAGAAACTCGAAAATAAAAGCTATAAATATGATTACGGAGTCTTCAGGCATCCCCTTCGCCGTCTTCCTGTGGAACGGGCTCGGGAACAATGTCTTCCTGATCTGAAATGATTAAATAAGGAATGAGCTACACCAGCCCAGTAAAGACATCACACTATCTCACCGTCACAGAGGTAAAAGTGGGTAGAAAATACAAAAGACCAATGGAGCATAGTTTACAACAAATTCTTTTATCAATAATAAAATCCTTGCTATCCACTTACCTCGGTGAAATTCATAAAACAATATACGAAAGCAATAACATTATCATCATCATGAAATCATAGGAACTGTATAACATAATACTTATCACGCCTTTTGCATCTCAATCATGACACAATATATTTTTCCTTATTTACCAGCCTACTAGTATCCATGGGGATCCATAGGGGTCCCGCTACCCGTGAACCTTTAACACTTGTAATCAGATTCCAGGGCCGTCCCCATACCCCGTCCGGTATGGGCGCCAAAACTATAAACCTCAATACCCCTTCCGGTATGAGGGTGAAACGGGCCGTCCCCATACCCCGTCCAGTATGGGCGCCAAAACACATAAGGTCTCCATACCCCATTCAGTATGAGAGACCACAATCCCGGTAGGGTTCCCTACGGACCCGGTCCGTCCACCATCTCCCAGGATATCTAGTCAGACTGACCACAATATACAATTATCAATTTACATAACCTTTCATTCCCTTTTTCCTCAGTCAGCATCATCAAATCACACACAAACAAGCAACCAGTAATTCATGCCAAACAAGCCAACATACAACATCGGGTTCTTAGTCATTCAACCCATAATCAATAAAACAGTGATTTATGCACACAAAACTATGAAATGAGAACATCAGACATCATACTGCATTTAAAACTGTAAAATAAAACAAACAACAACTGACCGACAAATACACCAGACTCGGGCTCCATTAGCGACCTTAAACAATTTCACACATCTACTGATTTATGAAACACCGTTTTATCATTTATTGAACTTTAATACCGTGATAGGAAATAGGGTGAGGGTCCTTACTTGTTTCGGGGTCTGAATACGGCTCTACAATGCGCCTATAGGCTGTCCCTAAATTTCCATGAATTCTTCCCGGGGAACTGAAACGCACTATTGGTACCTGCACGTGTCCCAAAAAATCCCAAATTAGACCTAGGGCCCTTTTCGGCCAATATCGCAATTCCAGCACGGCGGCTCCGCCGTGCTCCGGCGATGGCAAACGGCGGCGATTTGCCTCGGGTTGGCCGTTTTCGGCCGAATTCGGCCACACTTGCATCGGTCCTTGCGATAAAACAACCCTAGGGCCCTCGGGGGGTCACAAAATTATGAAAAACTGAAGCTTACCGGCAGCGGGCTCTCGGGTGCGGCGTCTCTCAGGTGAGGTTCGTGTTTTGGTGATTTGGCTCCAATCAACCTATAGAGAAAAGAATGGTGATCACGGTGATATAAAAATTGTATCAAACGGAGGCTGGGAAGGGCCTCATCGGAGGCAAAAATCGAGGAGGGGCGCGGCGGCGCCGCTGGGTTTTAGCCGTGTTTTCCGGCCGTTTGGCCAGGATTTTAGCTCCGATTTGGCCACAGGGGAACTCAGCGTGGAAAAACGAGCCGAGGGTATGAAAATTACCTTGATCGGCGGTCGAAAAAATCCCCGGTGCGGCGGCGGGTGGCGGCGGCCGGCTCCTCTGGCGTCTGGTTCGTCTTCTCCGGCGAGGGCAGGCGGCTAGGGTTTTTGTGGTCAGGTGTGGGGGTTCTATTTATACCCTTTTGCCTTTTGATCACAGCCGTCCATTTTGATTAAATTTGGGCCGTCCGTACGCGATTGAATCTGGGCCGTCTGTGCGCGTGCATCTGGGCCGTCCGTGCGCTTGCATCTAGGCCGTCTGTGCGCACGCTTAATCTGGACATTCCGTGCGCGCGAGGACGCATCTGGGCCGTCCGATCGCGCGCACGCGGATCGCCCACGTGGCCTGTTCCCGAGTCGATGTGGTCTTGCCACGCGGCAGGTCCTGGTTGGCCAGGGTTACTGACTGGGCCGCTGATGTGGCTGCTGACGTGGCGCTGACGGGGCACAATTTTTCTAAATTACGTTTTAACCCCCGATTTCCGATTTTCTTTTCAAAAATACCCCCAAAATCCTAATTTTCAGCCCTTTTTCCCAAAATCAATTTCAATTAAATCCAAATAATATTTTTACCCAATTTTATATTTATTTTATTTTATTAGGTTTATTTTAATTTAATTTAATAAAAATAAAATAAAATAAATAACAATAAAATTAATAATAATAATAATAATAAAAAATTTAAAATTATCGGGCGTTACAATATAGAAGAAAATATATACACACAAAATATTTTAGTGCATCAGACCATATGTATAGTATAAAATTTGAAATAATTTATTCCTATATCTATATTGAAGGAAACTAGGTTAATATGCCAAAGGATTCATTAAATAATTAGGGAGATAATTAGTTTAATTATAATAATTTTTATTTTAATTTATCTATATGTAAACTAATTACATATATATGTTACATAATTCATTACAATTGCAATATATTTGATTATATAATTAATAAAGAAAAAAATTAATTATATGACATGATACAACAAGACCATCAAAAGTTGTGTTTTTCTGGTTGATATTTTTCTTTCTATTGATATTTACCTATACATCATAAAAATTTAGATGCTCACCCTTCCATACACATATACAAACATCTCAATATATATTTACCTACCTCAACATGTATTCCTTCCATCGCTACCTTATATGTTACATGTATATATCAACTGGATCAGACAACAAACATCTGGCCTGTACTTGGTTTATAGTTAATTTGCTCGACATGCAAACTTTAATTTTTAAGATTTCGAAATTTTCCATCCAAAACATAATTACTAATTACACTCCAATAGTATTCTAATACCATAAAAACTTAGTTAAGATATATATTACGATTAATATTTGTTCTTGTGTTGTGAAATATATAAGTCAATTTAGTTGAATAAAAATCATATTAACAATATAATGATCAAACTAGTAAAAGTAGAGAAAAGACATGAGAGGCTAAAAACCAATATATTTTAGAAATTTAGCATTATAAAAAGCTATTATTTTTATTTAGATTTGATAGAGTAATAACAAGAACTCAAAGTACAAAACAAAAAATAATTCATTTAATCAAATACATTTCTCACATTTATCATAAATACAAAAATTAACATATTCAAAAAAAATATTTTAGTGTCACAAAATCCCCTATTAATTTACAAGGTAATGGTATATTAATCTGTTGTATTTTTTTGAGTTCAACTATTAGTTCAACAACTTTCTAACTAATACCATTGACTTTTAAAAGTATAAATTTAAATTATTGTTAGTATGTAATGTGAACTCTGATATAGAAAAAAAAGATATCTATGTTTTTTTTATTTTTTTTAAAAAGAATTAAAAAATAAAATGGGGGTAACTGTAAGACATCAAGGCATACAATTAAGTTGGATTAGAAGGTGATGGCCATATTAGTTGATGGTTAAGAGACAATATTTGTGTGTGTGGTTGCCATGTATAATTGACTTCAAGTGTGAATGCATGTTGGGGATAGTGCAGGAGAGAGTAGGTAGATACATGCATTACAGTGAAGCAATAGCTTTTAATTAAAAGGGATGGCCACAATCGAATAACTTTATATAAGTACAGCCTTGCAAAAATTTATTAATTAAATTTTTTTAATTACATTACCTTAAATCAAAAGATTTTTCCATATCTCCTATTAAAGACAACATTTTTGGAGATAATTTGGGCATTCCACTTGCAGTTTTAGAATGCACCACATCTTACCTTACATGGTATATTCTTTTATATTAAAACACTCCGCCCCCATTCCTTACTAATAGCTACTCAACCCTTGTTTCGTTTTATATGTAACCCCTCCCCCCCTTTGGGCACACATGACAAAATACCATGACTAGAAAGAAGGTTAAGCTTGCTTATATCACTAACAACTCTACAAGAAAACCCACATTCAAGAAAAGGAAGAAGGGGCTGATGAAGAAAGTGAGTGAACTTAGCACTCTTTGCAATGTCAAAGCCTGTACAATCATTTACAACCCTTATGACTCGCAACCAGATATTTGGCCTTCCCCTCTCGGAGCCCAACATGTGCTTGCTGACTTTAAGAGGATGCCCGAGATGGAGCACAGTAAGAAGATGGTGAATCAGGAGAGCTTCCTGTGATAGAGGATTACTAAAGCAATCGACCAGCTGAATAAGCAGTGCAATGATAATCGCGAAAAAGAAGACCATCCATAGAGCATATTGAACGACCTGAAGCCCCTGATCATCTGACCAGGGCTGAATTTGCAGAATTTTTTCGAGCCATCTAAGGATTAGCTACAGCCATAGGATAGAACCAAGCCGACCCTTGTCCACCCCCTGCCCCTGAATTCTAAAACACAGATCAGTCTATCTCCAACAATATAGCAGACTTTAGAAAACTTAACCCCCACACTTTGAAGGTGGCCCTGATGCTTTAGTAGCCGAAGCCTAGATCCTATAAATAGAGAAGCTCTTCTCTGTCCTAGACCTGACGGAAGAAAAAAAGTTACTCTTGCAGCTTTCATGCTAAACGGTGAAACCGAACACTAGTGGAAACTTAATAAGGAAGTCTTGCCTACCCCTACTATCTGGATAGTTTTCATGGATGCTTTCTTTGATAACTTCTTCCCTACCTATGTTTAGGAAAAGAAAGAGGAAGAATTCCAGGACCTCCACCAACGAAGCTTGTCTTAGCTTAATATGCAAGCTATTTTGTTCAACTGTTTAGGTTTGTCCCTTTGATGGTCACCCTCAAAAGCCAAAAAGTTAGGAAGTTTCTCAAAGGCCTTCGTGTCGACATTTATGACCGGGTTGCTATGTTGAGACCCTCTATGTAGAGGTGCTTGAACATGCCCAGTTGACCGAGGATCTTATCTCAGTCAAGCACCAATGCTTTGCTCGAATCTGTGCCCAACCCTAATAGCTTAGAAAAAGATTGTCTGACCCAGTAAGTAACCTTTTTAGAAAAACAAACCAGAATTGCCCTTCCTCTTGCCTTGCCCCCACCTATAGCTCCACCTACCTGAGCTAACCAACCCTGTCAACATTGTGGTCACTCGCAAGGTGACCTGCTATGTTAGCGTATCAATAACGCCTGCTATCAGTGTGGAAGCTCCTAACACCTTATAAAAGATTTCCCTCAGTGACAAAAGAATATAGGCTGACCCATAGCATAAGGTCTAGTGTACCACTTAGATGAATCTGATGTCCTTCCTTCTCCTGTCCTGATCCAGGGTATGTTTTTTATTTATAATACTTCTGTCAAGTCTTTGATCGATACTGGTGTAACTCACTCTTTTATTTCCTATGCATTCGCTTGTAACTTAGAATTTAGACCAGAAGGTTTAGGAAAAACGCTAGTGGTAGAAACTCCCTCTAAAGAACTACTAGAAGCTCATTGTGTATATAAGAATTGTAGGATAAAAAATTTAGGGATAGAGGTATGTGTAAACCTGATACTATTAGATTTTGTTGAATTTGATGTATTATTAGGAATGGAATTGTTGGAAAAGTATAGAGCGGTAATAGACTGTGAAAGTAAAATTGTAACCTTACGATTACCGAAAAAGAAATAAAAATTATTATTATCATTTTCCTAATAATTAAATGAACTGGAATATGTATGTTGATCCTATCGTGTGTTTTATACCAATTGTTTGCAATTTTCTGGATGTATTTACCATCGAACTTCCTAGTCTACCTCCCCCACGTGAGGTAGAGTTCTTGATTGAATTGTTGCTTGGAACCCAGCTGATCTCGAATGCGTATCGCATGAGTCGCACTGAGCTAACAGAGTTAGAACATCAGCATTCTAATCTTATCACCCAGAAATTCATTCGCCCTAGCCATTCTCCTTGGGGCGCTCCTGTGTTATTTGTAAAGAAAAAGGATGGTACCCTCCGACTCTACGTGAAGTACAAGGAACACAACCAAGTCACCGTTAAAAGCAAGTACCCTTACTCCAGATCAATGATCTCTTCGATCAACTGCAAAGAGCCACGGTCTTCTCTAAGACCGATCTCATAACCAGGTATCACTAGTTGAGAGTTAAAGAAGAAGATATTCCAAAGATACCTTCCGGTGTAGATACAATTTGTACGAGTTCAGGGTGATGCCATTAAGATTGACCAATGTCCCAGCAGCCTTCATGGACCTAATGAACCGAGTATTCTGGCACGCACTAGATCGGTACATCATTACTTTTATTGATGACATTTTGGTGTATTCCAAAAGCTGTGAGGAACACATTGTGCATTTTTCTGAAGTGTTGGAGACCCTCTGCCAAAACCAACTATTTGCAAAACTAAGCAAGTCCTCCTTTTGGTTGGATTGAGTTTCTTTTCTCAGTCATGTAATCTCAAGTGAAGGAGTTTCTGTAGACCTGTCTAAGGTGGAATCGATGATCAGTTGGAATTCGCACACTAATGTGGTCGACGTACATAGTTTTTTTGGCTTGACAAGTTACTATCGGTGATTTATCGATAGATTTCCTAAAATTACTGCTGAAATAGAAAGCAAATCTGGTGGGGAACCGACCTGAACCCAAATCTGGTAGAGAAGAAGCTGAAATAGAAAGCAGAAATGGGCTTGGAGCTAAGCAGCAGAGGAAAAGTTGAGAAAAATTAATCAAGTAATTTATTTTTATTTTTAGTTTTATTTTTTTGCTTTCAAATTGTAGATTTTTAGGATGAAAATTTTCATCATTTTTTAACAAACTCGTGTTTGGAATTTTTTGGAATTTGTTTTTTATTATTACATGATTATATTTTTTTAATTATAAGTTCTATTGATCAATCTACCATGTCTGGTTAAATTTCCTTCACTGGAGTGATTGATGTAGCATGAATCAAAAGTAGGCCTAAAGTTTAATTTTAGCTTCCTTTTAGTGCAATTTAACAATATTGAAATTAATTTAATTGTGAGATTATGCCAACTCACGGCTTAATAAAATGTATGAATTGTTACTAAAAAATTTAAATCCTAAACTTCAATTCTATATTTTAAAAGTAATATTTTTTTGAAAAGTAATATACATTTTATCCATAACAAGTAGATTTATAAAACCAACCATAAGGAATGCCTGTATAGCAAAATCAACCACTACCATAATCTAAAATACATGAGACATTTGAGCATAAAACAATAACAAGAAAAAAGGCATAAATAACAACAACATAGTCTAAACACTACATTACACATATAAAATAACTTCCTATATATGTATGTGTGATGATGTTTAGCAGCAATATGAAAGGGTTATTCATGACACCTAACTGTCTAAACTAGTTGACATAGAATTGATTAACTTTGGTTATGCGTGAATTTCATATTATATGTATAGAAGTTCCAAGGATCATGCCCATATGAGTTAATGGATACCTTATAGATTTTGAGAATTGGAACAAGCATTCTTTTGGCTATATGTGCACTAAAAAGAAAAAAGAAACAACTAAAAACACGGATATCACCCACAGCCACCAAAAATCTCTAAGCCTTTACCAATCTCCTCTCAAACCCATTCGTTCCTCTCTTCTACCCAACTTTGTTGCTTCTTTTCACTCATTCACAGACACTTGAAAATAGTGCATATCTGCTAGAGCTTTGCAAATCTATAAAATCCTATTCACTTTTCCTATTAACACCTCATCCCACACCACAATGACTAGTCAGCTTGTTTTCCCACTATTGCCAACATCACCATCTCAACACAACCTCCTATACATCTTTCCTATTATAAATCTTTGGTATCACATAGAATTTGGTTATAATACATTAAGCTACCTATTAGCTAAAAACTCATTAATGGTATATGAATCTATCCATAATTTATCATTTTTATGAAAATGCTTAAAATTTTATTAACTAGAACTAGCAAATATTATCCAATAATACAACAATTTATTAAGCATAATATAGTATTGCCAAAAATATAAATTCGTATCTCATGTATTATTCCAGAATTTTTAGTGCATTTATGGTGTAAATGTGTCTTTAATTTTCATTTAATTTTTCTTTGTAAAAATATATACATAATATGCCTATAAATAGTGGTATCTCAATAATAAAATACAATTTTCTATTTTCACAAGATAACATGGTATTAGAGCTATTAATATATATATAAGAATTTAGATAGCTAATGTATGAATAAATTGTATTTTCCATACAAAAATCATGAATAGGGGTGAGTTTGATAGAAAATAAATAATGATAGTTGATTGCGAAGAACATTGTGGAGCAAAAGGAAATGGGAAACATGGTTGGATTGGTTCATGAAAAGGATGAGGGAGTAGTTGTATCAAAATATGGCTCTTATAGCCGTAATTATATTAAAAATATAAATTACACAATAAAGTTCTCCTTTTATCCTCTTTTTTGAAAAAAATATTTGTTCTTCTTGCACGAGATTGTTATTTTTCATTGATAAATTTAATACAAATATACTTTATCTTAGGCCAAAAGAAAATTTGTTATATACACAAGAAAACAAAAAAAGTGATATTAGAAGTCCGAGGGGAAATACTTTTAAATGTTGGATTACCTGTAGGGTTACTTTACATGTGAAGCTCCCTCATGCATACATATCGATCATAAAATTTGGGATACATCAATTACTCTTAACTTCTTTAACTGGAAGATTAAAGATATTATATTTAGGAAATATAATTTCAAGTATCTTCTTATAAATAGTTTGTGTTATAGGTTTTAGCTATTCATCACTAATTTCAAAGTATCCTAAAAAGTTCAAATTTTCGCATAATATTGTAAAATAAAAAATAAAGTTGAAAAAAAAAGAATGCCTCCTTACACAATTTTCTCTTCAACGTTGTGAAGTGATAGGGTAAGTAGGAAACAATTTTGAAAAATATCAACAGTCTTGACATTAAAACTACTGAAAATGATTTCACTTATAGTTAAAATCAACTTCAAGCTTAGAGACCTCAATAACTTGGTGAATTAATAAGCCTAAGTAGGTAAAGAATCTCGTAAGCATCCATACTTAATTGGATTAGGACCTTTTGAAGACAAGTGTTGGTGATTTTGGTGAGTAATATAGCTTTTACGATAGCTTCACCTAAGATTTCGGACTTGTGGTGAATCAGGAGATGATAGTCGTTAAGGAGTGATTTTAGATGAATTGTATTGGCCTTGAAGTATCACATTGAATTGGAGGATTTTTTATTAGTTTTGACTATTTCTTTAGCCTTCTAGATTGGTTTACGATGCTCTAACATTGGTTCTAACTGGCCAATGAAAGAGGCTATTTAGTGGGTATGTATACAGACCATTAGAACTCGTACAATGACAGTTGTGACTATAACGTGATGTTTTTCTTAAATAAATAAATTATTTTTATAAGGTAAGATAGGACTACGACGTAACCTAATGGTAAATGTTTATGTTATAATTACTCACCTTTTATAATCTTACAATATTATCGAAATATTATTTTCCTTACAGAGCATATGGAACTCACTCTTTCTATGCCCTCCCCTCCCAAGATGAGGAAGATAGTGAAGAATCGTCAGTTAACGTACCCATTAAAGTCTATGAGGATCCCATGGATCCACAAACCTTAAGTGCATGATCGTTTCTACACTTTGATGAGTCCAATAATATAATGATAGAAGTGGCCATCTTTTGTATTTTGACATTGTATTTTGTAGCCACTTCTGGCCTCAGCTATATATATATGTAATTGGAACTCATATAAGAGATTTGTATTAACTTACTCTGCTGCATATAATTTTTATCATGCTCTCGTAATCTGTTTCTGTATCTGACACTCTCATGCCTTAATTAGCATTAGGGATGTCAGAATGTATATATATATATATCCATCGTACTTCTCATACTCATTTTGTTTAAATGATAAAGTAGTAGGCATTTCTTATCAAGTTTATCAATTACAATACATTTCCATTGTTCCCCAATTTGATCAAACAAATAAGATTACAATCAAATTTCCTTGCCCATAATATATATCAAAAGCAAAATTCATTATAACATTTATGTATATATATTGAACATATAAAACATATATGCTAATTGAGAACAAAAAATGTCCTTATTGGAGTTTTGCCATCTATACATGGTTTTCCAATATAAAACAATTATAGGCTTCCTCATTCTTTTCCCTTTGAAGATATACATGAAAAAGGTATTCACATACACAAACATATATAGAGAAAATAGTTTTATGTGATCTCATGTCTTCATTTTATATGAAGTTTATGTTTTAAAAGAACATGATGCGTAGGGTAGAATTATAATTAATTGGTCTAAGTGAATTTATTTTATTTTGAAAAAGAAAGAAAACAATCTTATCATTAGTGTAGTAGATTTATTAGTTGCATGTAATTGATTGAAAGTAAAGGTACATAATTTTCTTCCTTTTTTCCTTCTTTTATACGCTTTATTATGTATTTTTAAATATTTTTAAGCACATACAATCTGTACTAATGAAGAAAGAAAGTTCAGTTTGCGTATATCACCTAATGACCCTGCAATAAAAACCATATTCAATAAAAGAAAGAAAGGGCTGATGAAGAAAGTGAGTGAACTCAGTAGTTTCTGCGATGTTAAAGTCTATGCAATCATTTATAGCCCCTATGACTAATAACCAGAGGTTTGGCCTTCTCTTCTAAGAGCCTAACATGTGCTTGTTAACTTTTAGAGGATGCCGGAGATGGAGCATAACAAGAAGATGGTGAATTAAGAGAGCTTCTTGCACTAAAGGATCACCAAGACAATCGACTAACTGAAGAACCAGTGCAAGGTAATTGCGAGAAGGAGATCACGTAGGTCATGCTCCAAAGTCATATTGGGAAGCCCCTCTACCAACTCAACGTCATTGTTCTCAAAAATTTGGGTTGGCTCATCGAACAACACCTTAAAGAAATCTACAAAAAGACAGAAACACTTAGGAAGTCACTTTAGCCTTAAAGGACCACCTAACGGAGGAGTCATGAAGGGTCCTCAAGAGGCGTCTGCTCAAATCAAGGAGGATTCTCTGGTGCAAGAGATGCAGCAGTCACGAGAGTGGTCCATTGACAAGATGAACTTGTAAGTACAACAATAGTTTCATGTAGGGTTTGCTAACGGGGAAGAGGCAAAGATGTTGGTGCCATTCACGGATAAGAACAACCAGAATAATGTACTGATATGGTTCAATAGGTTTAATTACCCTTAGGAACCAAGTATTACGATGTTTAGTTTTTAAGTTTTTTGATGTTGTTGGAGATGTACTTTGAATAACCAATCCACTACATAGATAGGTTGTCAGACTCGTAGTCATTGTCTTAATAGTTGTAATCATCATAATAGTTGTAGTTGTTGTCGTCACAGTCGTGCGGGCATGTTCATGGCACTGTGATGCATGCTGGTGTGCATTTGCGCACAAGTCTTGTGTGTGGGAGTGCCACTACACTCCAAGCACCTGCACATTGCAGCCAGCCTTGAGCATCGTGTTGACCTACCAGGCTTCTACGGATGCTGAGGGGTCTTCATAGATGTGCTCCCCATATTGCGGGTGCGGATAAGAGGACAAATTCCCTCAAGCACAAGGTAAAATAAATAAATAAAATCTATAATTTGGTAAACTAAATATATTTTGGACAAATTGGCATTTTAGGAATATTGGTATAAATTGGAAATCTAGTATAACAAAAAACGATTTGGTTAATTTAAAAGAATAAATCTAATAAAATTAATAAATCTTAAAATTCTAAGAATAATTTTATAAATTAAAAACTTATAAAAAAGAAATTCTAAATCTATAAATAATTATAAAAGAAGGAGAATTAACATTTGAAAAAACTTGAAATTAAAAGACTAAAGAAAAAATGAAACAAGAACAAAAGAATCTAAAAAGTTAACTAATAAAATAAAAGGTCAAAACTTAACAAACACAGAGTCTAGTTAAATCTGGTTCACCATATTTCCTTTGAGGGGTATTTAGTTTTGATTATTTGTTTCGGAACCGCTAAAATATGTGTGACATCTCTAATGCAAATTAAAGCATAAGGGTGCAAGATACAGAACAGATTACGAGTGCATTATAAAAATTATATACAGCGGAACAAATTATTTCAAATCCCTTACCAAAATATATGAGTTCAAATCACACATATATATAACTGAGGAAAGAAGTGGTAACAAAATACAAAATATCAAAATACAAAGGACCACTTCTTTCATTATGTGATTGGACTCATTAGAGTGCACGACAAGTCTTGCACTCAAGGTTTGTGGATCCATGGGATCCTCATAGACTTCAAGGGGTAGGTCAGCGATTAGTTCCTTACTATCTTCGTCATCTGGGGGGAGTATGGAAATGGTGAGTTCTAATACTTAGTAAGAAAAACAACATTTAAATAATATCATAAAATTTTAAGAGTGAATAATTATATCATTAATACTTACCATCATGTCACGTCAGGGTCCTTTCTTATTTTATGAAAATAATTTTATTTATTAAAAACAACATCATGTCATAGTCACAACAATCAAATCAAAATCATACTTAACAATAGAAAAAATAAAATAAATCATGAAATGCTTAGATTTTTGTGTCATGCTTCACGAAGTTGTTCCAACTTCCATCTGTGAGGGCAAATACGAATTTTTGACTACGCATGTGGAATGACCAGATTAGATATATAACGGCAATTCGTTCAAGCACATTTCTGGCTTGTCAAACTATGGTACAATCTATGACCATGGTCATACCAACCAAAGTGGTTCTATAAGATATTCTATAGTCACGATAGTACTTAGCCAAAGGTGACCCCTAACAGATAATCGCATCACCGCTCTCGTCATATGGTACACCGACATCTACAGAGAGGGGTGTCTTTTTAGACCAAATAGGGGAGGAAAAAAAAGAAAATCCTCAGAGATAAAAAGCCTAACGAGACACTTGATGCATTATACATGTCAATACAAATACATGGATTTTTTAGACCATTCAGGCTCATTCCCCTTCTCTTTCATTCTTTTTTTATATATATTTCAAAAAATTATCACCAGATTCATGTTGTTTAATTTACATGCAAATCATCAAGTATCTATAAAATCACATAACATGCTTGAAATCAAGATCAAATGACTTTATTAAACATAAAATATGAAAAACATAAAACACAAACTTCATAATTTTGATTTTTTAAAAATGCTCGTTAAGATGTTTAAGGAAATACTAAATTTCTTACTAAAACTTTGAAGTTTTCCTACACCTTTCTTCTTCTTCTCTTCTCTTTCTCTCTCTAAATAACTCCCTTTCTCTCTCTAAGCTCTTGGAAGATGGAAGAATAAAATGGAAGTGATGAGGAAAATGGAAGAAAGGGGTCACTATTTATAGAAAATGGGGACCGTTGTATTTGTGCCGAGTGGCAAAATTCGGTGAGGAGAGAGAAAGTTAAATGAAAGATGAGTGATATGACACGAGACGACAACAGTACAAAAAGCAGAGGAAAAATCCTCCACCAGTGGCAGCTCTCCACCCAAGGCAGCAGCACATCGCCAAAGTTGGTGCACGGTGCCCAAGAGGGCGGTAGCACACTGCCCAAGGCAATAGTGTGCCACACCTGGCCAGCTACGTGCTGAAGGCCTAGCCTGCACATAATTTTATATGGGATGTATAGTTCTGCTGCAATATTAATATCTATTTTATGTCTGCTCATTTGGACATTGGTGCCATATTTGGCATCAGGATGTCACATTTCTTTTTTTTTTTTATTTATACACAATGGAGCAAAGATAGAAGCATTATTGATGTAGTATATGTAAAAATTCAATCTAGTTAGGATGAAGATGAATCTAGCTAGCTCCTTAAATTTTTTTAGATTTAAAATGAGATTTTTGTATAAAATTTAATAGATATGGATTCAATCTTTGGAACTTGGAATTAAAATTTGGGATAGTGGCATTAATAGGTAATGTTTTCCTTTAAGAAAGTCTCAGTATAATCATAACATCTAAAACAATTAATATTTTGATTAATATGAATATTATGCATGTATCTGGAAAAATACGTTAAATTAAGTTATAAACCTACTTCTAACTAATTAATAGATATGTAGAATAATCTGTCTTTGTTCCCTATATTTTGAAGAATAAAAAATTACATTCACCCATATATTACCAATTTAGAGTGTTGATGAGAAGTACCTGTGTACACTGGCTACTAGCTCCTTTAAGTAGTTTAGACAATATCTTATATAATTTACTAAATATGTTATATTATTGCGATTGCTTAGGTGGCAAGTAAAATAAGTATTGTTTTATATGTATACATAGACGTATATTGTTATGTTCGATTTTTATTGTATTTTTATACCCTTTTTACTTAAATTTAGAATAACTTTTGAATTAGTTTTAAGTTAAAAGTCATTTAATGAAAAAAATTCTTGATGTAGATTTCGTGAAGAAAATAAAAAAAAGACTGAAAAGAGAAGAAGAAAAGAGAAAAAATGAAGGCAGTTAAAAGTGAAAAAAAAAAGGCATGCAAAACCCTATCTCCTTTATTTCTTCTACCTATAAAAGGAACCAGATCTACAACATTAAAAGGTGAGCAAAGGTGAAACTATATCTGGTGGGGAGCTAATGTGAACCCAAATCTGGTGGAGAAGAAGCCGAAATAGAAAGCAGAAGTGGGCTTGCAGTTGAGCAACAGAGGAAAAGTTGAGAAATATTAATCAAGTAATTTATTTTTATTTTTATTTTTTGCTTTCAAATTATAGATTTTTGGTATGAAATTTTTCATTATTTTTTAACAAACTCGTGTTTGGAGTTTTTTAGAAATTAGTTTTTTATTATTACATGATTATATTTTTTTTTAATTATAAGTTCTATTGCTCAATCTACCATGTCTGGTTAAATCTCCTTCATTGGAGTGATTCATATAGCATGAATCAAAAGTAGGCTTGAAGTTTAATTTTAGCTTCCTTCTAGTTGCAATTTAACAATATTGAAATTAATTTGGTTGGGAGACTTGGCCAACTCATGGATTAATTTGTTATTAATAGTTTTAAAGTAGCAGGAGTGAAATTCAATTAATTAGATAGATATTTCTAATCGTTAATTGCAATTTAAACGAGAGTTATATGTTCGAGTTAACGTGGAGAAATCGAATTATCACAAATCTAATAGAATCAAATTAATAATTATTGTAAAAGGTTAGTAGTTGTTAATTGACAAACCTAGCAAATACTGGGAGGGAAACCAAAAGTACATTAAGTTTGTTTGATCATTGCAAACTAGATTAAATTGATTGTGAAATTAAAACTCATATATACCTAAGATTTAGGTGAAATCAATGACTATGATGGGTTTACATCGATAGTTTTCATTAATATAATTATTTTTCTTTGATTAAATTATTATTAGATTTAAATTTCTAGATAATAATAGAATTTCTATAATTCTAGTACTTGATACACAATCCCTATAGAACGATACCCTACTTATCACTTTATTATTTGAATGATTTTATGCACTTGCAAATTTGCCAGTCATATATATAATCTTTAACTAGTTTTAATTTTTTATATGTATACTAGTATGCAATCTGTAGAATATCATAATTATCTTAAAGGTTGGAATTAGTAATGGATGATGAATTGTTTCATTCTAATTGGCTTTTGGACATGGTTATGCCCTCTTATTTTTCTTCTCAATCTATATTGTGGCTATTAGATGTATTGTTTAATGGTACTTTTATTGTGTTTGTAATGGTTAATTGCTATTGTTAAATTTTATTTCATTTAAAAAATAATAATTATCTTAAAGGCTATTATAGAGTGTCAAGGAGAAGGCATATATATTAGTACCAGGCTAGTATCATTTTTTAATTGGAAGAGAGATAACACTTTTACATTTTTACTGCATTAAATTGGCAGGAAATATATGTTTGATTTCTTTAAGAATTTTGCAACTATTACAAAAATCAATACAAAAGTATTCATATATATTACTTTTATTATACCATTTTAAAATTGAATCATACTAATCTTTTCTTAAGAATATGATTGGTATTTCTTCTCTTCATAAAAGATTTTAGATTCAAATTGTGCATTTTTATAGATCATCTTTAAGAGGTTGTGTCATCTAATTAATGAAATGTATGAATTGTTACTAAAAAATAGAGATCCTAAATTTCAATTCTATATTTTAAAAGTAATATTTTTCTGAAAAGTAAGATAACTTTTGTGACATCCCAAATGTTATTTAAGGCATAAGGGTGCCAGATACAGAAATAGCTTACGATTGCGTGATAGTTAAATATATGCAACAGACCAATTTATTACAAAATCCTTACAAAATATATGAGTTTCTAATTACATATATAACTGAGGTCAGAAGTGCCGAAAAAATATAAAATATCATAATACAAAAAGGGTCACTTCTATAATTATGTAAAAGGACTCATCTGAGTGCAAGACAAGTCATGCACTTATAGAAGTTTATGGATCGACGGGATCCTCAAAGACTTCAAAGGGTAGGTCAGTAATCAGTTCCTCATTATCTTCCTCATCTGGAGGAGGCATGGAAAGGGGTG